>MU223940.1:1162350-1173631 GCA_018584345.1 Thuja plicata | reverse complement strand
TTATTTGGATTATAGTTATTCAGTTCATTGTTTATAGTTTTGTGATATCTTATCTATCTGTTCATTTCAAATTACATACACATTTACTAAACATTATTTCAATTACTTAAAGTATTTCAGTTTATAGCTCATGATATATTGCTTTCAGTTAGATTTCTTTCAAGTTCCTTGCCATACTTGAGAGAGAAGGTTGAAGTTTTTCTTATTTGCTATAAAAAGCCTTGTAACATGAAGGATAAGTTAAGGTATAGGCCTACCAGCCTTGGTTTTGCAGAGCCATAATTGCAGAAGTTCCAACCTTGCTTTGGTTGTGACTTGTTAGTTGGCCAGATCACTTGGGTTTCCCAACATTCGATTAGCAAGTCCATAGGAAATCCAATCTGTTGATTTGAGCACCAACAGATTGGTGACTCTACTAGGGACTTGTTCAAAAGAACATTTTTGTATTTTACCTAGAAGCTCTAGTTATATATTTAAGACTCTACTGGGAGAAAAGAACTCAAAAGACAATAAGTATTTTCCTTCTGATAAGAAGGTGGCGACTCTATTGAACAAAGCATTTCAATTAGTAACTCTAGTGAGGGAGAAGACTCAGAAGGAGATGGTGGATTGTTTTTTCAAATGTATCCATCATTTCAAAGAAAGCCTTTTATTCCAGATGGTATTAGGCCATTGGATCTTAGGAGATTTCAATGCATCCCAAATAACTTATCCCCTAAAATTTCACAACTTCTACCAAAGTTCCATGGAGAATGCGATGAATCGACACTAAAACACTTGGATGCATTTTATACATTCATAGAAGATTATGAGGTTTCTACAGAGGTTCAGGTGATGAGGCTATTTGTTAGGACGTTAAAAGATAATGCCAGACAAGTATATGAATCACTACCCACACAATCCATCTCATCATGGAGATAGTTTGAGCAGTGGTTTCTTGATATGTTTCATGGTGCCAGTGGTGAAGAAGAAAACATGTGTTATGAACAGGAAAGAGAGCCAAATTATATTTTGGAGGAAGAATCTGACATGTCCCCTTTGGATACATTCTTCAGTTTGGAAATATATAAAGGTGAACCTACACTACAGTTGTTCATAAGAATGATAAAGATCTATCAGGAAATACCTTCAGATATCAAGCCTTTGGGAAGGGAATTAATGGATAAACTTTGTGAGTTAGGAATCTACCTTGATTCTCAACTACTAGCTTTTCTTGAGAAAATATGTGAAGTATTGAGGGAAGAAAAGAATGAGGACATAGAGGAAGAAAATTTGGATCAGATTGAAGTAGAATCTGTATGTAGTGAGATTTGCATGGAAACAAGTATCAATGACCATGATGACGAGGAAGAATATCTTATCAGTACAGAAGAAATCTCATATTTACTAGACATGGAATATCAAAAACATGTTGAGAAGAGTGGTCAGTTTTGTTTCTCAATGCACCCTAATAAGCAAGTTGATGGATCAGTACATACTCAGGGGGTACTAGATGAAGAAGATGATAAATTTCAAGAATCAAATAATGGAGATGAAATCGAACAACATACAACATATGAACATGATAAAGTTTCAGATGAAAGCTCTCATGGAGATATTCCTGAGTTCTCTATATCCTTGAATCCATTATTTGAAGAATATTTTATAGGCACAATCAAGTCCATCAACATCATGATAAAGACAGTGAGCCTAGTGATCATTTTGAAGATGATGAAACTCATAATATGTATGGAGAAGTGTATTCAGAAAGTGAGACATGCACTATTTTATTCTATGAGAAGAAGTTGTATCAAACATGTGAAGATGAGATGGAATCAAATAGACATAATAAGGAGAATGTGTTGAAAATTAGTTATGAAAATTATCCGAGTATCTTATCTGATCAAATTCTTGATAAGAAGGAAGTTCCTGAATGTGAGTTATCTCCAAATCCTTTTTCTGAAAAGAAACAACATCTTGAGTATAGGGAAGATTGTGTACGTAAAGGAATCCAAGCAGAAGAGCTTAATCTAGTTTCTTGTAGGGTTGATCAAATGTATGGGGATCTTCTATTTAGCAAGGACTACAGTGCACCTACTGACTTTTCTAAAGGTAAACAAAAGTCAAAGTGTGTTAATAAAGAAATGAATATTGTCCATGAGAGTGGTGGCATCATATTCGGGAGATCCAAAGTATTACATGATCAAAATTATGTGTTCGATACAGGAAAGAAGTAGTGTTCATTTTTTGTGGGGCCTGGGGCCACCCAATTGAATGTTCCTATGAAAGTTCTTCATGAACCTATTGGTATAAAGATAAATATTAAAGATGAGAACCAAATCACTTTGCATCAGATTAAGTGTGGATACTTGATTTGCTTCTCCAGAGATAGCTGGAATCTTTCTATGCTCACAGGGAGCATACTTCCCCAGAAAGAGCCACTAGTGGTAGCCTAATTTTTGATAATTTAGAAGTCCCAATCCATTATCAAGAAGCATGTTTCTCCATAAAAAAAAGATCAAAGGAAGGAAGCTTTATGACAAAAATAAATAGAACTAACTAATCTAAGCCTTCAAAAAATGTTGGAATTTAGACCTGCTACAAAGATGATTTCGACAGAGGATAAAGATGGTCGAATTTTAAAAATCTAAACACGACCCAGTTCGGGAAATCAATTTCCTATCTCCAGCAAAAATATTAGCTTTTCATGAGGTGTTTTGGATTTTTGACCAAAGCCAAATCCGAAAGGTAGGTAGTTATTTTTTAGTTAGTTTTTTTTTTTTTCAAAATAATTTGTAATAAGAGTTGTGTCTTTCACCCTAAAAAGGTGTGAAAGCTACTCAAACACACACATATATATATAATGTAAAATGTAAAGAGAGGGGAATACAATATAATACAACTTCACATATTTGGATAGTTTTTAATCAAAAAGTATAACATGGACCTGGATGTACTATTTTTTCAAAATAAATAAAGATAAGTCCTTTTTCTTTCACATGTGTAATAGTTTCATTATCATTTTACAACTAGTCCCTCAGATAAACCAATAGAACTTCTTCAAAGTGATAGTTTGATGTGCATACTTCCTGATTTGATTCATAGTCTATATTTTCAATTGGTTTTTTCATTTTGCATGGTTAAATTCTATTGATTGAGGTCTTAGTCAATTGGTCTATCATATGAGAAGTATTACCCTTTTGAAATATCTTTGAATTTGTTTTAGGTTGCATGTACATTCCATAACACCTTTGAAGTGATAAGTTTTCTTGTAAAACTGTCTCTGAGGTTGAACATAAGATTGGAATGATCTTGACTCTATTGCCCATGGTAGAATAAGGCATTGGTCTAATCATTATTTGGATTATAGTTATTCAGTTCATTATTTATAGTTTTGTGATATCTTATCTATCTGTTCATTTCAAATTACATACACATTTAATAAACATTATTTCAATTACTTAAAGTATTTCAGTTTATAGTTCATGATATATTGCTTTCAGTTAGATTTCTTTCAAGTTCATTGCCATACTTGAGAGAGAAGGTTGAAGTGTTTCTTATCTGCTATAAAAAGCCTTGTAACATGAAGGATAAATCAATGTATAGGCCTACCAGCCTTGGTTTTGCAGAGCCATAATTGTAGAAGTTCCAACCTTGCTTTGGTTGTGACTTGTTAGTTGGCCAGATCACTTGGGTTTCCCAACATTGGATTGGCAAGTCCATATGAAATCCAATCTGTTGATTTGAGCACCAACACAGTCTGCAGAGTATATTTTAATTTACTATAAAATATTGCCTACAATATACTCTTATATCTTCTTTGCAAATACTGAATGAGCATTCATTTTATATAATTGAAAGTATAACATAATTTGGATATGTATGAGACAGGAAGAACATGAGTAAAATAAAAATTGAAAGTCTCATACTGTGCCGATTTTTTTAAAAATTCATGCTAACATTTCATAACAAATCATTCTTTTTATAAACTCTTCCTTTAACTGTGATTGAATGCTTCAAGTTGAATGATAAATTTCAGAGAAGCATGGGCCATGCCAAAAGAAATATGAATTTTTTTTAAGGTAAAAATGTATACTCATTTTATTAATTTTTAAGGGAGTATACCAAAATGTAGAATGTATCCTAAAATCTAGTATACAAATTACAATATTACAGGCAGAAGCCAAAACCCAAAAGTGTTGAAATTAATGGGAAGTAGTACTGAGAGGGGAGAGGTGAATCAGTACCACTAAAACTTTTAACACCTTACACAATTCATCATTAGTAATCTTTCAATTCTGATTTACCAACCATTACTGTTATTCTTTCTTATGTATATATTGTTTGTTCATAATCTTTATTAGTTTTCTATCATTCATAGAAACATTCATGAAATTGATAGATACATAACACAAGATATGGTATCACAGAAAACTCATGTTAGGATGTAAAAACTGCGGTGGGGATGGCACCCACAAAACTTCACTATCTACAGAATGGAAGGGAGCCGGTTAAGGCTTACAATTTGATCACTTCTGATGATCTACCCTATTAAGATCTACTCTATTAAGAGCTTTAGCAACACTGATTTAAGTGTGCACTCAGTTATGAGATTTACAATAGGACGGTTAAGCCCACCTTTCTTGAAAGGATTTCATTAGTGTACTACACTTGTTAGAATGAGTAAAAATGTTGACCTAACTATATGCAATCTACCATTGCTGATTTACAGATCCATTAAAGCTTTAACAATAATAATATGACCTTAAGTGATTGATGAATACGTTTTCTCTGCTTGTCAGTAGCCTCTGTTCTGTTCTTGAAAATTGATTTGATTTTGTTTGTGTTCTTCTGGATGAATTCTATGTCTGGTCTTTAGTTTCTCTCTGTGGCTACTATCTTCATTGATCAACTTCTTTTCTCAATGGATTAAGCATCTATTTATACAAGTATTTGACCTATCTTGGAATTCACGTATTACAATGTTAACTCTTAGATCCAAGGTTTACAACTTAACCTTGATCTTTAGTTTGCATGTTTTAAAATAGTAAAACTAATTAAAACAATAAAAATTACATTTCTTCCTCCACACATAATGGATTTAAAAGAAAATCAAGAAGTTATAAATACAACTTTAGTGATTTATCTGACATGGAAAGTCAAATCCACTTTTTACGAAATGTAACTGACTGTCGGTTCTTGGTTGTCGATTTGAACTTGTAGTCTGTCGGCGTTCCTTGATTAAACTATTCATCAGGTTCCTTGTATGTGTCAGGTTCCTCTCTTTGTTGTTTCGTTAGGTAGCACTGTTGTTACTCGACGAGTATCTTTTACCTTTTTGTCATCGGATAACAATTAATAGTGTTTGTCGAGTAACCTTGTCATCGGATAGTGTTGTGCCCTATCTGTTAGTGTAGAATAAACCAATGGTGCAGATCATGTTTTTCTCTAAGTATACTAATGGAAAAATATAATGCCTTCAATCTCCCCCTTTGACATTAGTATCAAAAACTGATATGTGCATAATACTAAAATCTTTTAGTATGTATACACCATGTTTATATCCTTGTCATAATATGACTCCCCCTTACTGTGTGCATCGGTATAGTGTATGTATATATACATGTATACTATTTATTCTCTGTATGTACATTATTTCCCCTTTCTTCCACTATACATATGATTTCCTCCTTTTAACTGAGGTGATGTCCATATCAAATTCCCCCTTTCTTTGATACTAATGACAAAAATGTACAACTTATAATATGCCAAAATTGTGACAAAAATGTGCAACTTACAATGTGTCAAATATGTTAGAATGGGTAGTTTTAATATCTTCTAGCAGTTTCTCCCATTTTTCTTTCAACTATTCTAGTGTCATGTGTTGCAGCTCTAGTCTTGTGTGCATATCATAAATGTTGTCTAGGACAAACATTTCAGGTGTGGCAATTAGAGTATTTGCTTGTTTCATATTTTGTTGTAGTAGTGTGAGTGTCGGTAAGAGCTTAAATTGGAGCTCATTGACATCATCTCTGTATTTCATCTCTGCAAACTGAATGTCCTGTCTTTGTTTCCTAGTCTGTATGATTTGTTCATTGTGAAATTTAAGTGCTTCTTTTGTGTTGCCTATATTTTGTGCACTGGACTTAAGATTAGCATCTATTTTTGCTATCTTGTCAATATACTCCTAAGTGAGTAGATCTAAAGTGCACAATTTCTTTATTAAGGTAACAACTTCTAACATAATTGGATCAACTGGACTTACCAATTCAGATAGCTTGACCTTTTTCATTGCCACTTCCTGGCTTATTTTCTTTGTGAGCTTGAATTCATACATTTGTTCAAGTCTCTCTTCCATATCCTTCTCAACATCGGTATTCTAAGATGTTATTGCATTTGTTAGTATAACCTGTTGATCAAGCATTGGAGCTTTTTGATCAATATCTATGTCTGGTACAATCTATTGAAGTATATTTCTTGCTACTTCCAGTACCTTGGTCTCTTTTTCCGCTCTCTTTAGCTTGTCTTGTTTAGCTTTTCTTTCACAGAGCTTTGCATATTTTTTCAATGTTGTTGGATCCAATGTTCTTGGATCACAGACTTGAATCTCAATAATTTCATCCAGAGTTACTGGATTCTTATTCTTTCCTTTCTTCTTCTTTGAGATTTGAGGGGATGCAGATGTATGAACTACCATAGCTAGTTCATTTGTTCATTCTAAATTACTTGGTGAAGGTTTCATAGATGATGCATCTTGTGTCTTCTGCTCTGTGGGCACATGTTGGCTATGTGAAGACATCTCTTCATTAACCTTGGGTGTTTTTGCAGAATGTGCTCCTGATTTCTTTTCTATCTCATCTTTCTTTCCTTCTTCACCTTTCTCTGAAGGCTTGTCCCCTCTTTCCTTTTGAGTATCTTCCTTATTCTGATCAGTAGATGTATCTTTCTGATCATCGATTGCAGCTTGCTCTGCAGTTGTATCTGTTGTTCCTTTGGCTTCTTCATCACCCTTGTCTTTGGGTGTGCTAGTTTTCTTTTCTTTTGATCTATTATTGCCCTCTAGTATGTTTACTGCCTTCATTAGGATAGGCATGTTACTTTTATTTGTGGCTTGGGCTTTATCAGTGTTGGTGTCCTGCTCGTTGGTTAGAGCCTTGTCAACAGTGACATCTCATCTTTTTGTATATCTTCTGCAGGGTCTTGCACTTTTGAGTGCATGATTGAAGTGTCCCTCACTTTTTAATCAGTAATGTCAACTATCTTACCATCTGTTGTCTACAGTACTTGATGGCTTTGTTGATCCTTAAGTATGATAAATATTACAACATCTTTCTTCTTTGGATCATTGTCAGAATCATAGTTAGTGATATCTTGGATATTATCATCCATGTCTGTATCTAAGTTAACAGGCTCATCATCACTTTCTTGATTGTCCAAAGCAATGTGCTGAGGACTTGCAATATCCATCTCCTCCTCTCTGTGAGGTGTGTTTATGAGAATTAATTGCTTCTCAACACTTGTTGACTCTGTCGGTAGATCCAGGAGTTGTCTCCATTTGGTTTTTGTCATTGAATCCAGTTCTATAAACTTGTTCTCTAGTACTTTGTAAGCCCTTATTTTGGCTACAAATTTACTTGAGTGTTTCTTTAGTACTTCTTTTATCTCTTCAACTTTGGATTCAGGAGGCATTAGTCTCACAAGTACTCATTCTCTTGCTTCTCTCCCTATTTGCAAGGCATATGACCACTGTTGGTATACCCTTTTACCTAGCTCTTCAGGTATTTGATTTACAAATTCTGCAGGGGCATACTTGTTCTTGATCATTGATTTTATGACTGCCTCTTATATTTTATTCTGATCCTCTGGATTCAGTGTATCCCATTGTCTAATCTTTTTATTAGTCATTGTGCCATGAGTAGAAATTGACTTGGTAGCTTCATCTACCATTTGATTTCTGAAGTTATTCTTTACTACATCTGGCTCATCATCTTTGGTTTCATCCAAGTTAGCCTTTGTCCTAACAAACCTTTTTCTCTTCTTTGGTAGTGTGGTTTTGACAGGTTGTTGTCTTGATCTTTCTGCTGGTTGCTTCCTCATATAGGTCCTTACTTGACCTTTCTTAAGTGGTGTGGTATCAGTAGTAGCAATTTGACTTTTGTCATTTTCTTCTTTGCAGGAGATGGAGATGGAGGTGTATCAGATTCAGTAGCCTCTGTACCTAATTTATTTTCTTCTAGTTCTTCACCGATGGTGCCCTGTTCATTGGTTCCTCTTGTTGATCCTGCTCTTCTTCAGAGACTGATAGAATCTTCTTGAGATTCTTAACCATTTTATCCTTCTTGTTTATAGTCTTCTTGACTTCTAGGCCTTGTTTTATCTTTGATTTGGCCTCCTCATATCTTCCAAACCTTGGTTGTTTCTTATCAATGGGCTCATTGATCAGTGCCTCAATTGCACTTGCATCTTGATCAATATTGATCTCATAGTCTAATGGTGCTAACCAAGTTGTTCTTGGTACAATCAGTTTGATATGTGTGTAATCTGTGTCTGCCATGAAACATATCTCATCTTTGTGATTTTCAACTAGTTGTTTAGGAATCCTAGTTCTTTCCATCATCTTTTCCTTGAACTCAAGGAAGTATGTAGACATAACAGACTCAAAGTTGTCTCCTAGTGACTTAATCAGTTTACTAATCTGTTGGGTTACTAGTTTGGTAGTGTCACATACAACTTTTCCTACTGAAGGAAAGTATTCTTGAAAATAGAAAAATGTACACATGATAAGTGATCCAAACTTACATGTGTTGCTCTTTGCAGACCCGATTTTGATCATATTCTCATCAATTTGTTTCAATAAGATCTCACACAGATCCATCTGAATTCCTTTTTTTACAATCTTATAAGTTGTGCTTACTACTATTGCAAAAATGTTGTTAATTCTGCTGGCTTGAAAGATTTTGTACCCAATAACACATGCACCAAATTTTAGCTCTTCGTAGGTGATTGTGTTTACTTTGAGACCTATGTTGTCTCCTTCTGCATTGGTGAGTTTTGTAACTTCTTTTGTGGATGGATGCTTGTGTGCCCTAGGCTTGTCGGTTATCGGATAACCAGTGGCAGCATGAAGAACATCCTTGGTTATTTTTTTGGGTTGGTCTAGCCATAGTTTACTGTCATGCATCCTTCTCAAGACTAACCTGATCCATTCTATTTTGAATTCCCTCAAGAAATGTAGGGCATGGGTTAACCCTTTGACCTCCAAGTGTTTATGCTCTTCTTTCAGTTTTCCTTCAGCATCACATAGCTTCTTGAAAGCTTCATCCATTTCAAGATCACCTAATTCTGCAATCTTGCAGTGAATATAAGACCTAACATTTTCTATGAGCAAAACCCTAGGCAGAATTTTTGAAAATGCACCAGATTCATCGGGTTTCAATGCAATTTTTGGATAAATTTTGTACTTAGGTTCTACACATGTGCTATTCTTTGATCAGTTTTATCGTATCTTCTTTTCATTCTTCAACTTAGCAGTTCTAGATGTGGTTACCATTGTTTTTCACGTATTTAGGGCTTTCTTAAAATTAGGGCTTTCTTAACAAAATAATGACAAAGATCTTTCGGTGCCTTTGGTACTTCAATTCACAATAGTGATGAAGAATCTATTTTCTATGTGCTGAATCAATTTGGAGACACTTCTACTTTCTGCTCTTCGATCGCTTGGTTTTTGCTCTACTTTCTCTTCAAATCACGAGTGAAAAATGAGGTTGTCCCATTGACTATTTATAGAATTTTTGACCTAAGTCTTTGCAATAAATGTTCAACAACTCGTCGGGACGTGAAGACGGGTTTCATCAGGAGGATGTTTCAAATCATCGTTGGTGAAGAAATGATGCTTTAGGTAGTTGTTAACCACTTTGATTTTATCGACGGATATCAGTATTCTATCACGACCATTTCTAAACTTTTCTTTCTTACCGACGGTCGTCGGGTTACTAGTTGACTGACAATTTTCGGCAAGTGTAAACAACTCATTATTGTGTTCACTAGTGATTTTTAGTAAGTGTTTACCGACAGTGTTGCATTCTTAGATTAGTAACAAGTAAGGTAGTATGCATCTTTGGATTATGTAGATTTTGACTATCTATCAGTTTGTATAATGGAACAGATGCAAAATATAACTTGGTATAGTGCAATTCCATACTTACTTGTTCATCTCAAGTGGAGTTGGTGGTGTCATTGGATCCATTGGATGGGGTGTCACCATTTGCATTGCTTGGCCCAGCTTCATCATTGTTTGAAGCTTTTATCCACATTTTGTCTCTTGCCCTCTGGATATCTTCAATGGTATTTACATTGGGATATGTGCTTGTTTCTGTCAATCGGTCTTTGTAGTCTTTCTTGAGATGACCAACTTTATGATAGTGTAAGCATGTCATTCTGGGGTTTGACCAGCCTCTAGACCTTTTGGTCCATGCTCTCATGCAGTTTGCAGCAATGTGACCATATCTACCACATGTTGTACAGTTTGTCCAAGTGTTGTAATCCCATACATATTGATTACCGTTTCTCTTTGGTTGATAAGGAACTTCTTTACCTTTTGGCTTCCGTGCTTTCCTTTTCTTTTTCTAGCATTCTTCAAATGTGTGCCCATTCATCTTGCATGTAGGATAGTATTTGTCCATGTAGGTTTCCTTCTTTGGCTTTTCTATATTTCTCTTGAATTTATAAGCCTTATGTCCTTTCTTGTTACATTTATAATAGAATCCTATGAATGAAGATGTAGGTGTAGATTTAGGAGTACCTTTCATTTTACCTCTGCATACATTTGATGTGTACCCTTTCTTTCCATAGTGCTTGCATGTTAGCTTTCTTGGTCTTGTATTTTTATAGACATTCTTTGGATTTGATGATTCTCCATTTTCGGTAAAGCCTATACCATTGTTGTTGTTGACTCTTCACTGTCCTTCAAGAAAGTCATCCATTCTTTTATTTCTTTCTTCAGCCTTTCTGATAATCTCATTATTTTATTGTTGAATTCTAACCTCGTGATTTAGCTTTTCATTTTCTTCTCTTAGTTCACTGATAATCTGTATTCTTTCAATGAGTTCCACATTTATTCTATTTGCTTCTTGACTCAAAAGGATAATCTGATTTGTGAGATCATGGTGATGCTCAGTGTTGTTCCCTTTTCTTGCTGATACAAAAATACCCCTCAGAGGGTTCACTCTATTTATCCCTAACACTGACCCAGCATAGAGTAGAATAACAGAAACAAGGTTTTGAAACCTTCTGCACTTTGAGC
>MU223940.1:1135075-1159764 GCA_018584345.1 Thuja plicata | reverse complement strand
TAATGACCATATTGCTAGGGTTTTGGATTTTGGGTCAAACCCTGATCCTTTCAAAACATCATCCATTTCAAATTCTATCTTTAGCAGAGGATCTTCCCGCCTTCTGATCTGATCAATGACAAATGTGATCTGATCAATGACAAATGTGGACTGTAGGTCAATGTGGACTGTAGGTCCCAACCAGGCATCAGCATTACACCACTATTTTGTACCAGCATTCTGGCTTGTTCAACAGTGATTTGCTCAGTTTCAGGGTCATAATCCTGAAGTGTTTGCACAATTTGTTCATTCTTCTCTGTATTCTGCTCCTCTGTTGCTATTTCTTGCCTCAAGCTCCTTTGTTTCAATTTGACCAAAAAAGATTTAAATTCTTGAGACTTTATGAATTCATCATCCTTCATGAATTCATTGGCCATCATGACCCTTTCATCATCTTTCTCAAAAAGAACCATTTGATTGTCACCATGGCCCTCAGCCTCTGGCTCCTTCTGCAGTTGTCTTCTTAATTTCCTGAAATATCTGCCATGTTCTGAAATCACAACTTTGGCCATGCTTTTTCTATTTTGCACCATCTTGTGCTCTATTTTCTGCTTCTTTTTAGGTGGCTCTCTGGCTGAAGTGGCCTCTTCACCTGCTTCTTCTTCTTCATGTTGTTCTTCTCCCTATTCTTCTCCCTCTTGATGTTCTTCTCCCTGCTCTTGGTGCTCCTGATGCTCCTGATCATGCAAAGCAATTTGCATAGGAGACCCTTTTGATTGTGCATCTTCAGCACTGAATTGAGGGACCTGTGACATCAAAGTGTCATATGACTATATCATCTTCTCTATCCTCTGAAGATATGGGAGATTGGGAAAGAAACCAGAGAATGAATTATCTGATTCCTTCCATTCTGCTTCTGCTCTTAGGAGGTCATTCCATTTCTGTCTCCTATCCTAGACTTCCACCCTGTTCAATTTGTTCCTTACAATGTCTTCATCATCCAATGGCTCATGATCTCTGATTTTGTGCCATGGGGTCATCTTCTTCAGGGCTATTTGTATAAAGTTTTCAGGATCACAGAATCTAGCAATTGCAGTAGACATTCTGTATTGCTTCAAGTACTCATTGATTTTGTCAAACATTTTCTTTCCAATAGTGAAGTCAAAACCCATCCATAATCTGGGGACGAAAGTTCCCTTCTTATGTCCATCCAGAAATTCTTTGTCTACCAATGTAATCTGCCAGACAAATTCTAAAAAGGAAATCCTAGGAGGAACAAATTTTGGAAGAATATGAGGAGGCTGAGTGCAGCCATATACCCTGATAATTGTTATATAATCAAAGAAAAAGAAGTCAACCCAGTTGTGGGAGATTGGCCAATTAGTGACATACTCCCATGGTCTCAGAAATTTTCTAATTTCAAATGGTAATCTGTGCCTATTTGCTCCCAACAAATCAAAAATTTGATCAACAATCCAATTACAGAAACATACAAATGAAGAATTCACAGACCCACTATCCCACACTGAGGTCCATCTCTGGATTGGTTCTTCCACACCATTTTTTGATGTAAATAGCTACAATTCCTTGTCCATTGATGCTCTATTGTAATATAGAATCATATACATCAGGTGAGAGTAATGTTTGAAAGTGGGCTTAGGGTTATCTGATTGTATCTCTACCAATCCATCATGGATAGCCTCTACTATATAGCCAACATAATCATAATCAGTGTTGACTTTAGGGTGTTGGATATTCATGGCTATCATAAGTATCTCTTCAGATACTATAGAATCTCCATCAAGGCCCAGGACCCTACTTACACCATAAGCAGTGCACTTTACATAGTGGTGAAACAGAGACAGGGCAAAAGGTGGTTTGAAATTATCTGGAATTTTCACCAATTTCCTATCTACTCTGGGTATGAACTTAGGCATCTCATATTTCTTAATCAAATGCTCTCTTTTGGCATAGTCAGCTTTGATTTTCTTCAAGTCAATATCTGTGCATAATGCACCAGTAACTCCAAATACCTCAGCTACTGACCTCCTATCTATGGAAACTAGGGTTTCTTTGTTCTTTTTTCTAATTACCCTAGCCACTGGGCAATAGTTTTTCGCTAGTTCCCTAATGAGACCAATATCCACATATACATCAAGCACAATCAACTTGGCCATACTCAAGTCCCATGGATTGGAGATTGGGGCTGGTTTAACCCTATTATTCCAGAAATAATGAAATAAAGAAATACCGGAGTAATCTGGGGTTACCAGATTTCTGCATTGAGACCATTTGTCGGTCCATTCCTCCCAATCTGCGTTGTTTGTGTTTAGAGTCCCAGGCAGCAACTCGACAAATTCTTCTATGTATTTCTTTGGCATAAATTCCTTCTTCTTCTCAGACCCTTTTGAGGTGGTAGGGATGACTGCTTGACTCATCTTGCTTCTCTTTTTAATCTTACTATCTTAGACACAAAGCTCCAGATAAATAAGCTCCTTACTATTCGTAGAAAACTCAGAATGCAGAAATGAGAGTTGTACAAAATCCAACTCAATCATTTACACTTATAGCCATTAAGGACTGTGTCTTGTCAACTTGAAAGCCAAATTTTTTCACTTGAACTGTCACAGAGATTTCATTCTTTCATTAATGCTGCGATCAACTTGCACTGTTAGATCCTATCTGGAAGAGAGAGTGTATGATTTTTTCCATCTAGCACTCGTCAGCCTGAAACTTGCCAACACATTGCACTTTATTCACTTTTAGAAATACCTTTGCGAGTGAGCGACACATCCTTGTTGCCTAACTGGTCGCATACTCGCAGTCCATCCTTGCTCAGCTTTTTATCTCCCGCGAGTGAGCGATGACCTGGCTCTTGACTTAATCTTAAGTCTATCGCGTACTCGTTGTCTGTCATGCTTTGGCTTTTCTTTTCATGCGAGTGAGTGATGCTTTCTTTTGTTACTCATCGCACTCTCGCGAATTCACCTTTCATGTCATCTGAATCTGGGCGACTGAGTGAGAATGCATCCTTTCTTTCATCTATTCCTTAATCGCACGCTTGCAAGCTTTTAAAATGCACTTTTTGATTTGGGCGACTGAGCGATGCTTTTCTCCCTCCTGCTCGTCGCATACCCGCGAGCTGATTTCCTTTTGTCTTCATTGACTGGGCGACTGAGCGATATTCATCTTCTTTAACTCATACTCTGTCCAGTCGCTCACTCGCTATCCTTTTATTCCTGCTTTCATCTAATGCGCGAGTGAGCGATGCATTGTTCTTTGCTCAGTCACAAATTCGCGAGCCCAAAAACTTTACTTCATTATAGACTGCGAGTGTGCGACTGCTTCAATTTTCACCTTCGTCGCCCACTCGTGAGCTATTTTTCTTTCTTCTCTTCTTCTTGGTGACTGAGCGATGACCTTCTCTTTTGGCTCGTCGCACGCTCACGGGCTCTTTTCTTTCATTTCATTACATACCACGAGTGCGCGAGTGTCTCACTTTTTCCCTTGTCGCCCACTCGCGAGCTCTTTTCTGATCATCTGCATTGACTAGCGAGTGCGCGACATCATTCTTTATCTACTCGTCACATGCTCGCGAGATGACCTTTCATCACCTCAAAGCTTCAGCGAGTGAGCGAGGCGTTGAATGGGTTTTTAGTCGCTCGGTCATGGACTATCATGAAGCTTGAAAAGTACTTGTGCGACTGGGCGATGCAAATTTCATATCCTTGTTTTATATCTTCGTCACACACTCGCTCTGCAAAAAACAACACGAGTTAAACCTATGCGAGTAAGCGACATCTATAAGACATGACCTCGTTGCGCACTCGCGCAACTCAAAACATTGATATAAAAGCCTGATGCGACTGTGCGACTGCTTAAGTTTTAACAATACTCGCTCGGTCGCGGAGCATGAAGTAGATAGCAAAATCTTTCAGCGACTACGCGATAGATATAACTTTAACCTTTGAGTTAACTTTAATAAGGCATCGTGACTGCGCGATTAACCTTTACAAACATAAGACCCGCTCACTCGCAGACAGATGATAACTTAACATGGGCTCATCGCGATTGCGTGATACACAATTTTGTTACTCGTGGCTGACTCGCGAACTTAGAACTTGACTTCCAAAAAGCATCGCGACTGCGCGATTTTCAACTTTAAGACATGAATCCGCTCACTCGCACACAGACCAAACTTTGACACAAACAGTTTGCGATTGCACGATTCTCTTTACTGACAGCTCGTCGCTTACTCGCACAACTAAAAGGATTGCAAGAATACCGATGCGACCAAGCGACTAAGGTTATAACATGACTTCAAAAAGTGATTGACTTATTTTGAGCGGTAAAACACAAGATTTGAAAACAGGAAAGCCCGGGAAAAGAATAAGACCAAGGGATTCAAAAAAATTTCAACATAGTGCTAACACTCAGCATGTCTCTAAATTTCCATTTCATTTTCTTGTAGTTTCTCTGAAATCTTCCTTCTGTCATCAATAGCAAGTGTTCTCTCTGTTTCATCTTGTCAGGCAGAACTTGTCACATCAATCATTCTTACCATTTGGGTCTCTTGACCGATTTGCAGCATCTTTATTTGCTCTGTCAGATGTTGATTGATCTCCTTTAGATTTGTGACATTCTCTTTTGATGTGTCTGATGTATTACTTGCATTTGATCCTAAAGATTCAAAGAAATCTGGAATCTCTTCTTCTTGATAGCCTTTTTCATTGTTCTGGGTAGCCATACCTTTTCTTTCATCTAGTAGCTCTCTCATCTTGATTCTTGCTTCTTTATATTGTTCATAGAACATCTGTATCTCCAGCTTTTTGTTCTCAATATTCTTATCAAGTTTGTACTTCTTCATTGTAAAATCTTTTCTCTTAAGCCTTTAAACTTTTCAAAGAAGATACCAAGGCTCTGATACCAATTGTTAGAATTAATGGGAAGTAGTACTAAGAGGGGAGGGGTGAATCAGTACCTCTAAAACTTTTAACACCTTACACAATTCATCATTAGTAATCTTTCAATTCTAATGTACCAACCATTACTATTATTCTTTCTTATGTATATATTGTTTGTTCATAATCTTTATTATTTTCCTATCATTCATAGAAACATTCATGAAATTGATAAACATGTAACACAAGATATGGTATCATAGAAAAATCATGTTAGGAAGTAAAAACTGTGGTGGGGATGGCACCCACAAAAATTCACTATCTGTAGAATGGAAGGGATCCGGTTAAGGCTAACAATTTGATCACTTCTGATGTTCTACCTTGTTAAGAGTATTAGGGTGGAGACCTGTTAAGATCTGCTCTGTTAAGATCTTTAGCAACACGGATTTAAGTGTGCACTCAGTTATGAGATTTACAATAGGACGGTTAAGCCCACCTTTCTTGAAAGGATTTCATTAGTCTACTACACTTGTTAGAATGAGTACAAATGTTGACCTGACTATATGCAATATAATATTGCTGATTTACAGATCCATTAAATCTTTTACAATAATAATATCACCTTAAGTGATTGATGAATACCTTTTCTCTGCTTGTCGGTAGCCTCTGTTCTATTCTTGAAAACTGATCTGATTCTGTTTGCGTTCTTCTAGATGAATTCTCTGTCTGGTCTTTAGTTTCTCTCTGTGGCTACTATCTTTGTAGATCAACTTCTTTTCTCAATGGATTGAGCATCTATTTATACAGGTATTTGACCTATCTTGGAATTCACGTATTACAATGTTAACTCTTAGATCCAAGGTTTACAACTTGACCTTGATCTTTAGTTTGCATGTTTTAAAATAGTAAAACTAATTAAAACAATAACAATTATATTTCTTCCTCCGCACATAATGGATTTGAAAGCAAATCAAGAAGTTATAAATACAACCTCAGTGATTTATCTGACATGGAAAGTCAGATCCACTTTTTGCGGGATCTAACTGACTATCAATTCTTGGTCGTCAGTTTGAACTTGCAGTCTATCGACGCTCCTTGACTAAACTATTTGTCGGGTTCCTTGTATCTGTCGGGTTCCTCTCTTTTTTGTTTTTTTGGGTAGTACTGTTGTTACTCGTCGGGTATCTTTTACCTTTTTGTCATCGGATAAAACTTAACAATGTTTGTCAGGTAATCTTGTCGTCAGATAGTGTTGTGCCCTGTCTGTCAGTGTAGAGTAAACCGATGGTGCAGATCATGTTTTTCTCTAACTATACTAATGGAAAATATAATACCTTCAAAAAGCATAAACATAACCTCCCTGTACACACCAATACAAAGTGAAGAACAAATACAACGCAGAACAAACAAAATGCATTCCATTACAAAGTGACTGAGGTCAAAAGAAATGCACTAAATGAAAGGAAGGCTTCAAAAACATGAAAGAGAAGAAAAGTTAGATGAAGCCAAGAAGAACTCCAATACAGAATTAGCAGTGTGATGATCGATGTGGCACTTTATGTAGGCATATTCATGTGCATAAACTAGCAACTTGTAAAGCATCATTTCCACTACAAAAAATATCTATGACAACTTTAGTTAAGACAATTTTTAAAATCAACTATAGAAGCTATAGGAAAAGAATCATTATCCATCCTATGAGATTGAGGTATTCTCATTAAGAGGCCAACACTAAATATGATTTATTCAAAAACTGAAAACATCACCACTATTAGAGAACATGAAATGTAGCAAATAACACATGTTAAAAATGCAAATATCCCACCAAACTTGTAGCATCTCTCATCAATCATGAAAGATAACCATAAAGTGTCGTAATTCTGAGATGTGAAACAACTAAAAGTCCATTAATGCCAAAACAAGTATCCAATCAAGGATGTATCCATATTGGAGTGCAACACCCTCACAATAACTAGTAGTTACATTTCTTATCCCATCAGCAAGGATCAAAAGAGATAGAATCCTTCAGACACAATCAAATGAGGGTGAAGGAAAGACCTCTTCAATCCCCAACAATGAGGACCCGAGATAGTGAAAACTTCCATTGAAGATGGTAATACCCCCAATTAAAACATGCTTTACAAAATCCATGTCACATGTGAGAATAACAAATTATAACATAAAATGCCAGACAAATGTATTGAAGCGCTACATCAAATATATCATTTAGTATTGCTGACCTGTATCATACTAGGTGTGTCCAACCTCAACAACAAGGGTCAGATAGAATGGAAAAGACCATCGGTCCCCCAAGTGTAAATGTCAGGGAAAATACTTCGTCCACCTCCAACATTGAGTAGCCAAACTAACAAAATATCCAACCCTTAATAGTTAGGGTGAACCATTAAAAATATATGGAGAGAACCAACCATAGAAAACCTATGATAGCATCTGATATAGACATCACTTGGCACCATGTTTGTTTAGTCTTAGAAAAATAGGATGAGATTGTGAAGGAAAGTTTTCACCAACCTATCCCCAAAAAATAAATAGAGGGTATGTACACCAAGATGGGGGACCAAAAAGGTGCCAATTCCTTTTTGATCCCCCATATGCACATAGGGTGTGTGAGCTATAGAGCGCACGTCCTATAGCCCGCACGCCCTATGGCTTGGGAAATTTAAACCATAGGGCATGTGTGCTATAGAGTGCACACCCTATATGGTTATATATAAAGTTAGGGAAGCCACAAAAGTGGCTCGTTTTCTTTTCCCAAACCCGCGGATAGCCAAGAAATCAGAGAAAATAGTGCGTACGCGATTCATTGTGGGTTTTTCTCCATCAAATTGAAGCAAAAAATGGCTCCACGACATCATCAAGATCGAACCGAAAGAAGAGGTAAGTGATTCTACAACCATGTATCTTATTTGTATTGAAATTTAGGTTTAATTTTTAGTTTTCAATCAAATTTGATTGTCAAAGTTTCTTGTCTTAAATTTTATGTTTAATTAGAATTTTAAAATAGATTTTCTTTTAATTGCCAGGAAGGAATGATCTCCCCACATAAAATCCTCAACCAAACCCTCCATCTTCTCCTCATGAACAAATGGATGTTGAAAATAACCAAGAAAATGAACCCCAACCACCTCCACGAATTGAGAAACCTCCTCCTGGAACACATGAAAATTTGATAAACCAAATAGAAAGAGGGAAAACAAAAATAGAATCTTTAATTAGGAGGTTAAAATATTCTATTGGTACAAATCCTAGAAGGGAAAAACTTCAAAACCATTACAATTAATCTTGACCCACATAACTTCAGTTAGTGGGCAACTAAACTTATGGCACGAAAAAAGAGAAGAACAAAAATAATATTATGAAAATAAATTATCATATGAGGGCATAAAAAGAAACAAATCACAAAAGACAACATTTGCAAACTCTTTAAAAAGCCAGGGGGAACTGAAACTCTTAAAACCACAACAAGGAGGTTCCCAATTCATTGGTGCTTGAATGAAGATATAAAAGCAAACTTTTGAGATAGATGGTGGATAGTCTTTGATTCCCCTCCCTATAACAATCATGAGGTTCCTATCTATTTCCCGAGGAAACTCTATTGTGAGTTTGTCCTGAAGGAGGTGCCAAATTATTTTGACTTTCTAGAGTCTCAGGGTAGAGGTGGGGGGTCATCATTTGATAGAACTATGGAACATCGTGGCCCTAATGCACCTAGGTTTCCCAGTGGCAAGCCATAGGTGGATCATGTTAGTATTCCTTCCAATGTGAAGGAACATGTGGAGGTGGAAACACTAGGCATGATTAGTGCTCTGACACAGACTCTCATTTAGTGTGTCACTCCTCTAGTCGAGGGTGACCATAGTCGGTCTGCGAGGGGTCATTTTTGTCATTCTTGTGGATCCCTATGCACATTTGGTACTAGAGAGAGAGGAAGAGGATGATGGACTGATGACTGATGACTGATGATTTTCTCAATGCAACATTTGGCATTGATACACAGGTAAATATTATCAATTTCATTGAATTTATTTGATCATTTTTCATTTTTAAATGAATGAATTTAATTAAATTAGTATCTATTGTCTATGATGAAAATTCAGGGAAAGAGTGTCAATTTCAGTGGCAATGATCCCACAGACCCCTTATACACTACGTCGTCAACTCCACAAGTATGTATCGAATAAAATATTTTTTAAAGTATACATTTGATTATTCTATAATTATATGGATGTTTGTTTCATAACTTATTGTGCATGTACATTAGTTCACTATTGAACCATCGATGTTGACATTAGACAATGAAGAGCCTCCTTCACATTTCGTTGAGGTATGCTTAATTGCATGTTAATTTGATTTACTTGATTATATTTAATTAATAAATGAATGAATAACTAAATTAGTAGACAAATTATGATAAAAATCCAGAGTCAAAGTTGTCATGGCAATGGTCACATTCCTTCACCTGGATTTGTGACGACATCATTTAGTCCACAGGTATATATGTAATAATGCATTATAATTAACAAGTTAGTGGTTTGTTCTTATATTAATGTTGTCTTATAAATTACCATACATGTGCACTAGTTTAATGTTGGAGCTACGACATCGACACCGCACACTGAAGGATGCGATGGCACCTTCATAGAGGTATCATTTATTAATTAGTGGGGTTGTAAAATATTATAGGTATTCTTGATAACTACATAATACTCTTGTTGTTTCATTTTTAGTTATTGACAACAGAGACTCCTTCTTTTGTTCGTGATAGTTTAAATCATGGCGTAGCTGCAACTATAGCTAGTTTTGATGCACTAACCGAGGTATGAAAGAGATTACTTAATTAGAATTGTTATTTTTATAATTTGTATTGAAATTTTTAATGATATTCATGTATGTATTTTAAATATTTTTCTGATTGTTGTTGTAGTGACTCATTATTCCAAATCATTAGTGTGCCCCTTCGGTGGATGTACATAGCGACTATTTGGTAGCAGTAAGAAAATATTCTATTTTATGTCATCCTATAATTAAATTCCAATGTATAATAGTTATTGATGTTTATACTTGCTATTTTATCAGCTCGAGCTGCAGAAGAGTCTAGACAGGAGGACTAGTGAGTGCACTCGGAAGAGTACTGCATCCCCATCAACGCGACGATCGAAGATAGCCTGAGATTTGTTTTCTTCCTCTTATGGAAATGAATAGATTAGGTATAATAATTGTACACCAATATGGAATTACTGGACATATTTTTTGTATATTGTATAAGTGACATGCTCTATATCCATTTGGCTTTCACGATGCCAATTTAACTTTATTGAACATATTTGATCTATGACATTATTGGACATATATATTTTTCTTCATGCTCTACGAATATATCATGTGTATTGATGTAGACTACTTTATGTTTATGTGGATTTCTTATGCTTTGTAAATTTCTTATGCCTTATAATTATGCTTGCATGTGTATCTATGTATATTATTACTGAATGATTCATACTTAATGAGAATATGCATGTTTCATTTCAAAAACCTAGACTTGTAATTTTTATTCCAACATGTTAATGAAGTGATAATAGTTCATATAAGATCAAAAATATCAATCCTACCCAATTTTAGTCCTATTGGAGCATTTTGACCACCTAGACCTATTTAGGGCACTAAAAGAATGTTAAGGGATGCACCAAAACATTATGGTCCCAAATGTTTGAATGAGTTGTGAAGCATAAAAAGGTTATTCTTGACATATAAACATCAAGATATGCAATGTTTCAGCTTTCAACTGTGCAACATTGCAAGTTTTTGCATAAACTGAGATTGAGTTGGAAAATAAAAACAAAAGTGAATCTCCAAAATCCAAGATAGGTTATCGTGGGTCTCCTTGACATGGTCCTATAGTGCCTAATGGCTTTTCGATACCCCATGCGAGCTCTGAGAAACAAACTCCTGAAGATCAATAATTTCGTTGCCTGGTGCACCTTGAGGGACACTTGGTTCCATAGTGGTCAACAACATTCAAGCCACTTTGGGTTCATAATAGGGTCATTCCTAGCATTCACCCAAATTTATAAAGGTGTTGGAGGAGATGGTTTGATGCCACAATGAGCAGTTTTCAAGATATGAAATGTTTCAGCTTTCAACTGTGCAACATTGCAAGTTTTTGCATCAACCGAGATTGGGTCAGAAAATGAAAATGGAAGTGAATATCCAAAATATGAGATAGGTTATTGTAGGCCTCCATGACACATTATTGTAGCACCTGATGGCTTGTCGATACCCCATGCGATCTCTGAGAAACAGACTCCTGAAGATTGACAATTTTGTTGCCTGGTGCACCTTGAGGGACACTTGACTCCATAGCAGTCAGAAACGTTCGAGCCACTTTGTGACCATAAAAGGTTCATTCCTAGAATTCACCCAACATTTTGGAGCTTTTGGGAGAGACCATTTGATGCCACGATGAGTGGTTTTCAAGATATGCAATGTTTCGGCTTTCAACTGTGCAACATTGCAAGTTTTTGCATCAACCGAGATTGGGTAGGAAAATGAAAACGGAAGAGAATCTCCAAAATCTGAGAAAATTTATTGGAAGCCTCTATGACACGGTCTTTTAGCACTTAACAGCTTGTCGATACCCCTCGTGAGCTCTAAGAAATAGACTCCTGAATATTGGCAATTTTGTTACCTAGTGCACCTTGAGGGACACTTGGATCCATAGCGGTAGGAAATGTTTGAGCCACTTTTCCTCTATAAAAAGGTCATTCCTAGAATTCACCTAGTATTTTGGAGCTATTGGAAGAGATGGTTCAATGCCAGGATGAGCAGTTTTCAAGATATGCAATGTCTCAGCTTTCAACTGCGCAACATTGCAAGTTTTTGCATTAATCAAGTTTGGGTCGGCAAATGAAAATGGAAGTGAATCTCTAAAATCTGAGATAGGTTATCATAGGCCTCTATGACATGGTCCTTTATCACCTGACAACTCATTGATACCCCTTGTGAGATCTGAGAAATGGACTCTTGAACATTGCCAATTATGTTGCCTATTGCACCTTGAGGGACACTTGGCTACTTAGCGGTCGAAAATGTTTGAGCCACTTTGTGACCATACAAGGGTCATTTCTAGCATTCACTGGGCATTCTAGATCTTTTGGTTGAGACAGTTTGATGCCATGATGAGCGGTTTTCAAGATGTGCATTGTTGCAGCTTTCAACTGCACAACATTGCAAGTTTTTGCATCAACCGAGATTGGGTCAAAAAATGAAAATGGAAGTGAATCTCAAAAATATGTGATAGGTTATCGTAGAAATTTGTGACATGGTACTGTAGCACTTGACAAATTATCAATACCCATCATGAGCTCTGAGAAACAGACTCCTGAAGATTGACAATTTTGTTGCCTGGTGCACCTTGAGGGACACTTGGCTCAATAGCGATCGACAACATTCGAGCCACTTCACCTCCATAAAAGGGTCATTCCTAGAGTTCACCCAACATTCCAGAGCTATTGGCGAAGATGGTTTGATGCTAGGATGAGCGGTTTTCAAGATACGCAATGTCTTAAATTTCAACTCCGCAACATTGCAAGTTTTTGGATCAATTGAGATTGCGTCGACAAATGAAAAAAAAAGTAAATCTCCAAAATCTGAGATAGGTTATCATAGGAATCTATGAAAAGGTCTTGTAGAACCTAACAGCTCATTAATAACCCTTGTGAGATCTGAGAAGCAGACTCCTGAAGATTGGCAATTTTGTTGCCTGGTGCACCTTTAGGGACACTTGGCTCCATAGCGGTCGACAACGTTGGAGCCACTTTGCCTTCCTGACTGGGTCATTCCTAAAATCCAATTAGCATTTCGAAGCTATTAGCGGAGATGCTTTGATGCCATGGTGAGAAATTTTCAAGATATGCAATGTCTCAGCTTTCAACTGTGCAACATTGCAAGTTTTTGCATCAACCAAGATTTGGTCAGAAAATGAAAACGAAAGCGAGTCTCCAAAATCTGAGATAGGTTATAGTAGACCTCCATGACATGGTCCTATACCATCTAACATATTTTTGATACCCCATGCGAGCTCCAAGAAATAGACTCTTGAAGATTGATAATTTTGTTTCCTGGTGCACCTTTAGGGACACTTGGTTGCATAGCGGTCGACAATGTTTAAGCAACTTTGCCTCCATGATAGGGTCATTCCTAGAATTCAAGCGACATTCTGGAGCTGTTGGAAGAGACAGTTCGATGCTAGGACAAGCGGTTTTCTTGATTTTTAAATTATTTAAATGTGTGGTTTGATAGCTTAAATGATTTTTTTATATTACATATATACAAAGAATGTGCTAGCATGAAACATGACAATAAGGTTAGCATATGTTTCTAGAATTCATTTCGTGAACATATTTTTTTTAATTAATGAAAAAAAATATGTTTACAACTGAGCTCATTAGGAGCACCAGGAGGAAAGAGCTGAGAAGAGAAAACCTTTGGTATTGCCCCAAAAAATAGAAGAGAAAATTTGTTATTAAATCTTACAAACTTCCTGTTATACATACGGGGTAATGCATGAGAAATGTACAGTCCACCCAATGTGGATTAAAGGGAATTAATTCCTTTACAAATATGCATATTATATGCACATTTATTCAACTAGATTCAACATTACAAAATTTTGGATTCACTTTTAGTCCAATGAATTAGTCGGATCTTCCCTACCCTTTATCGTCTCAAGTATTGCCTCATGGTTTGATTCGTGAACCTTCCAAAGAGTTTTATTGTGTTGTTTTCCTCCATATTTGATCAAATGGACATTTGATGCAACAACAAGGTTGGAATAATTAAGATTATTTATGTGGGTCTCCCAATCCTTGAACAACCACAACCTAGGGTTCTTCATACAATACCGTCTAAGCCATGTACTAGTTACAACCACTGCTCCTGTAGGGTATCCTAATCCTTCATCATTTTTAACCGAGTGATCCAATTTATTTTTGGCCTCAACACAATGACACAAATAATAATATGTCCCTTCGTCATTGTCTTTAGGTGTAATAACAACAAAAACATGGTTTGTAATGATAGAAGCATAACAAGGAGATTAATTTAATGAATACTTATGATAAAGTACTAAATCTAAGACTATTTGTGAGTTAAAATTTTACTCGATGGCACTAGATCAGACAAATAGTCATAGTCAATGGATGATTCCATTTGTGTCAGTTACAATGCTGTTGGGGGATGATTGGAGTCAAGTGGGCTCAAAATTTGTGTAGACCATTCGTCGACCCATTCCTTTGACTCGCACCCATCCCAATCTTCATCTACACATGATGAACAAAATCATTTCATATGTCATGTGTGGATGATACATGAACCTGCATTAGAGCTTCTAAAAGAGTGTATCTCACTTGATCATGTTAATGTACAACAATCCTCGTATGGTGCAATGTTAGTTTCATCCATCAACCAAAAAAATCTATGAACCGTAGACTCACCTTCATTACTTGGACCCATTGTAGCACTACACCACTGAACGATACATCTCACATCTGGTAATGTTTATTTTTATTTGTACTTTAATTCTTCACATGCTAAGGCCCTTTTTGTACATGCACCTGCACCATCATGCTCTCGGTTCCATGACTGGGCTCTATAAAAATTCCACATATACTGAATGCCAGTGTTCGTATGCATCCTTCTCAACCAATAAAACATCCAAGAATTCTTGAATTGTGATGTACAATTGTCTGACCATATGATGTGTCTATGATATGATATGCTCCTATTACTCAAATCATCATAAAATAAATGAAAGAAACCATGTACAAACTCTGTAGAATGCGAACGTTCATCATTGATGTAAAAATGATACTCCCTCAATATCTTCCTGTTATCCCCTGTACTGTCAGGTGAATGTGAATGCATAAATTCTATATGAACAAATATAGCAACTTGTTGAGATCTATAATACTTTCCTTGCACCTCATTTTGTGATTGTAGAGTGTAATTCTCTATGAAGTTGACAACTGAAACAATGGTATCAAGTGGGAATGTGTCCTCGCACAACTTGAATTGCATATCCAACCATCGAGCTCTATGTGTATGCCTTGCATACTCATACACAAGCTTATAACAAAAAATATTCATGAACTAATACAGTGGAATCTTTTCAATTATTAAATCACGTCTCTTATCCTCCTTTCCATCTTTTAGAGCATATGCGACTGTCTTATATTTTCTAAAATCCACTTTTTCATTCCCAGTTGCATGTGTACTCTCCATATGTTGACAAATTGGCAAATGTTGCAAACCACCACAATCTATGCATGTACCATTCAAGCATGTGAGCTTGTAAAATTGTTGACCATCCGCTCTTTCACATAAAATTGTAGTAATTAATTCCCTTGAAGATGTAGGTGGGTCATTTATGTTACAATCCTGCAAAACATTGTTAGAATGCAAATCTACACATATATGCTTATAAACATCAAAATGGTTAAAAAATTCAATATGTACCCTACAAAAACAAGTTGTGCGTGTGTGATTTATCTTCACATAAAAAGGTTTAGCCATTTCAAAATATTTTTGACTAATTTGAAATTGAGGATACATATGTATAAACTTTGCAAAGAATTGTGTCTGAGTTGAATCCAAAAAATGTTTTAGATGTGGAAGCAGATTTGACTACCAATCCTCCTTCTTACAAAATCTCATTGATTGGGAGATACTTGTGTGTTATTCTTACAAAATTCTTCAATCATAGATTTGAAAGCTTCAACAATTGATTTATCCTTCCGTGGTAGTCCACCAGAAAATGCCCATAACTCATTTTTATTTGGATCTTCCACTCTTTGATGCCTTCCCACGGCTCTCATTAGAGAATTTCTACTTATTTTCAATACTTTTCTTATCTTTATAATTAGTCAAGATTTCTTCATTTGAGTGCTTACTATTTTTTATGTAAGTACACATTGTGTGACATTACTATCTTTTGTGCATGATGTAGAACCCACACTCTCATATGCAGTCATTAGATTCTTTACAATAGATTTTTTACTTGACTCATCCATCGTTCTTAGCCCAAGAATCTTCATGATGGGCCTAAATTTTAGTTTTCTCATCATTTGAAAAAATAGTTGACATCTTCTTGTCATATTTAAATTCTCAAAAAATAATCTCCAAATATGGATAGCATATCTTTGACAAGTACGTGTGGGAATCTTGTCAGGCATTTGTTGCAAAATGTTAGTTAATATCATCAAATATTGTGGCTTTCTCTAAACGATTCTAGGATGTGTTTTCAACTATTGAGTAGCCTCAACATTACAAACATCAACAACATTATGTGTCAATTGTGTACCTTCAACCGAAGATGATGTACCTTCAAATTGAGATGTGAAAGATGGATCCTCACCAACTTGAGATTTTAATGGTGTGCCTTCAACATGACACGATGGTGTGCCTACACCTTCGAATATAGATAATGGTGTGCCTTCAACATGATACAATGGTGTGCCTTCAAGATGATACAAGCATGTGTCTCCAACATTGGATGGTGGTGTCTCTTCAACTTGGGAGCTCATAGATGATGTGCCCACATCTTCATAATTCAATTGTCTTATTTCACGCAAGTTTCTCATCCATTTCCTTTTTGTTTCCAATTCCAATTCTCTCTTACTTTCTATTGATGTTCATGTTCCTCATCCAAAGGAAAATCTTATTCTATGGTATGCAATTTTTTGTGTTCATGAATTTGTCTCATTCTTTCCCTTTTCTTCTCTTTGCCTCTTTCATGTTCTTCTGGTGTTGGAGTCTTTTCTCGTTTCCTTGGCATGATGATGATTTCTACATATGAATTTATTACAATTTTCAAATTATTATATCAATCTATTACAAGAAGTGAAACTTTATAATATCAATCTAAATTATATTAACTCGAAATATAATACAATTGTATGACAAATTATAATATAAATCTCTTACAATATGTCAAATTATTTCTTCAACAAATCCATATCATAGCAATTATAAACAAAAATACTCTTTATTCACAATTCACATGTAAAAAATAAAAAAAACTTACCTCAATGGATCAATTTTGGTGAAGAATGATTGACTTTCGCACTTCGATGTTGATTTTTGAACAAAAATGTGTTGCAAATTGATAGAATATAATTCTTTGTGATCTTCAACACCATGAAAAGTGAATATTTATCGAACAGACTGTAAAAAATAGATAGTAACAATTAAAAGTGGGCCTTTTTCACGAGTTTCTTACCTTTATTACCATTTTTTGTGTTCTTAAATAGGGTGTACACCCTATAGGAAGTACGCCCTATGTTAGACACACAAAATGACAAAAGGAGTGAGGGGGTAACAAGGAGAGAGAGAGATACACACACATAGTCTAATCTCTCTCTCTCTCTCTCTGTTGCCCTCCCCCACCTTCTCACTCTTTGTATGTCCCTCCCTTAGGGAGTGTTTATGGTTTACATAGGGCACACACAATGTAGGGCACACGTGCTATGTAAAACATAAATTTTCATAGCGTGCATGCCCTATAGCGTGTGCACCCTATACGACATGCACGCTTTAAATGAAATTGAAGTTACCAAGCCTAAGGCTTGAATTTTCCTTGGAGTTCCAACCCAAAGGCTTGGAGGATTCAAACAGGTCTGAGACGTGTTTTCCAGCAAACTTAAAAAAAAAATAACATTTTTTCTTGTGTGCTCCCCGTTAAGTTTGCACGTGGTTGAATAACGATAAAATTAGATAACATGATATTGTAGATCTCTCTGATAGCTATCTAACCATGTAAATTTTTTTGAATTCTTTTTATGTTAAGCTTTTCATCTCTAATTTATTTTCTAAGTATGTTTGATTTTTGTCAAAAACCAACATGTATTCATTTGGGCTTAGATTTTGGCTCGTTCATCAAATTTTGAAAAAAAAAATATTTTCAGAAATGAGAATCCATTCTACACACTTTAAAAAAAACAAGTTTTGATTTTCAATTAGTTTTCAATGATTTCTAGGGGGAGCACACAAAAATTTCACGTTTTCAGGATGTGTCCACTTCGGAAAATGGCAAAAAATCACACTTTCATCAAAAAATTAGTAGAAAAATTCAGGATAAACAAGGTGGTGTTAGCTAATTTCTCACTGCAGCGATTAATTTTTTTTTAAAAAAAAGTTAACATTTTAGGGGGAGCACACCAAACGCTATGTTATGTTTTTTTCACAAAACATAGGAACACTTTTTGTTCTCCCCCTTTTTGAGGGCCTTAATCTCCACCATTTCTAAAATAAATTAGTATTTTAGAAACTAGATTAGGAGTAGAACAACTCTTGTTTTTTTCACATTTTAAAATTTTGAGTGTAACTATCCTCAATTTCTCGTTGAAGTTCAGAGTTTGCTAATTTCAGAAAAACAAAAGTGGCATCTTATACCCCCTTTTTGTCCCCCATCTTTGTACACTTACCCTAGAATAGTAACAAAACTTAGAGAAAAGAGGAGAGGGAGCATGGATCCAAAATTTGCATGGGTTGATCTTCATCAATTTCTTTATTTTCTAGGAAATTTGCAATGCAGTTGAGTTCCCTATAACAATGTCTAACCTCGTATTCAAAAAGCTCTTGCAGTTGTAATAAAAATTTGTCAAAAATATATTGCAGTGTCCAGTAATGTTTCTGCTTATTGGTTAAAGCATGGAAGATTATCATGGAATCTCCCTCTATTACCAACTTGTGAATGTTCAACTCAAGAGAAGAAGGCATTCCAAAAGTAAGAGCTTCCATTTCTGCAATATTGTTAGTGCCATTTGGAAGCTTTTTTGAAATGAATTTAATGATGGAACATGAATCAGCATGAATAACAATGCCATCTCTTGATTGACCATGATTACCTAGTGACACACCATCAAAGTTCAATTAAAAAAATCCCTCTGGGGGAGAATCCAAATTGCATTTTCCTGGCTTTGATCTTATCATTTCCTGCAGCACAACCATGTGAGGGAACACTATTAAGCATGGGCCAAGTCCTATGAATGAATGTATCCCAATTGGTGAATGCTCTAATAATTTTGATATTCTTATAAACATATGAAATTACTACCTCAAAAATTGATTATTCAAGCTTATATACGACATCCTTTACCATTGTAGATTTCTTTCTAAAAATCCTATTGTTCCTTTCAAGCCATATATTCCATATGATAATAGAGGGGCTAACATCCCATAGAGAAGCAAAAATTGAGGATATGTACAGTGATGGACAACTCAAAAAACATGATAGCAAACTAGATCCAACCATTGAGAACCTGCCCAGCTTGGAGAATAGCCAATACCAGCACTTTGTAGAAAATGGGCAATGTAAAAGTAAAGGATTTGAAGACTCAATGAAATAACCATATAATGTAATGGAAAAATAGACGTGGTCCCTAATCTATCCAATATCATGCTTGTAAGGAATCTATCTTGAACAACTAGCCATGTGAAATCCCTAGCCTTTGGAAGGAAAGTAGCCCCCCAGAGAAATTTAGCAGGCCATCCCTGCATTCAGTATGCATTTGTGTTAGAATCGTAACTACTTTTCACTATATATTGTCTTATTGGAGAAAGAGTCAAATCCAGTTCATCCTCGTGGGGGGAATAGACTATCCTTCTATTATTTAATTCCTTCAAAAGGTCAGAGATTATATTAGAAGGGGCATCTACATTGTTTAAAATATTTCATTTTGATAAACGTGGATGGGGTCTTTCATCCATAATAAAATAATCACAAATGTGATCACCCCAAGCTTTTTTTAAAATAATGTCTAGCAGGGCCCAATTTTTTATCTGAGAAGGTGGGGGAGATCCATTCTAGAAGTCATCCCATAAGGATGCTCTTGTTCCATCATGAATGAGCCAGGATAATGCAAGAAGGATAAGGTTTCTGCAAGAGGATATAAATTCCCATATTTTAGACCCCTTTGGGAGATTCGTGGTGGTGAATAACCTATCTCTCATTGGGGAGTCTAAATATTTAGAAATCATGAGCCTTGCCCACTTATTATGTAGGTTTCTATATAAATTCCAAAAAAATTGGCTCCCAAAGCCTTGTTTTGAAGAGACAAATCTCTTATTCTATCTCCCTTATGTTCTTTTGGCTGACAAACTTTACTCCAGGTCAAGAGACAAAGTTTCTTTTTATGATTGACATTGTCAGCCCATAAGAAGCTAGTTAGGATATATTGTAACTCCTAGAGTACTGATCTTTTAGGGATATTGATGAACATAAAATAAATACGAATATAATTAAGGACTAACTTGATCATCATGATCTTACCAGGCAGAGTTAACCATTTTTGTTTCCATGAGAGTATCTTATTGGAGATGATAGAAATGATTTTTCCCCAAAAAATTATAGTTTTACGATCCTGTAAAGAATTGAATTCCCAAGTATTTACACTAGAAGGAACCCATCGTGAAGCCCCAAAGATGAGATAGCTTCAAATGAACCATGGGTGGGGGGGGAATTTATAAAGAATATTTTTAATTTTTTTGATTTCACTTATTGGCTTGAAGCCAATGAGTAATCATCAATGACTTTCTTTATTGTCTGACATTCTTCTAGATTTGTTTCTCATAATAGAAGTCTATCATCAGCAAATAAATTGTGTGTGTGACTTTCATCAAGATTGCCCAATCTGACACCTTTCCATAATGAGAGCATATTGGCATGTTTTATAGCCTTGCTGAGGCCTTCGGCCATAATAATGAATAAAAAGGGGAAAGGGGTTCACCTCGCCGAATCCCCCGAGAGGAGGAAAAGAAAGCCCGAGGGGTACCCTTAATAATTATGAATATCTTTGTAAGTAGATGTGCGCAGAAATCCACTTAATCCATTCAATATGGAAGCCAAATCTATGAAGGACAAGAGTAAGGAAATATCAATTAACCCTATCATATGCCTTCATCATGTCAAGTTTCAAAACTATGGCCGATTTCTTTTCTACAGATAAGGAATGCAAAATTTCGTGAGAAATAATTGTAGCCTTTGGAGTTTCCCTTCCCAAAATAAAACCCCCTATTCTTTTAAAATTAAATCGTGAATGACTTTGGCCAGCCTCAAAGATATGGCTTTGGTGAATATTTTATAACGAGATTTGCACAAAGAAATTTGTCTAAAATCAGCAAACGTTGTAGGATTTTCCTTCTTGGGAATTAGCATTATCCATGTATTATTTAGCTCTTCGAGCATTATTTTATTCCTTATAGCTTCCTCAAGTGCAAGAAGGATTTCATGTCCAATGAATTGCTAGAACTTCTAGAACAATAGCCTGGTAAAGCCATCAAGACTAGGTGCTTTGTATGGGGCCATGGAAAAAATTATTATTTTCAATTTTGATAAGGAAAAGGGTGTCATTAACATCTGATTTTCTGATGTGGAAATGACGGAAAGAATGACATTTAAAATAGAATCTCTTAGTTCAATGGATTCCTCTGATAGAAGGGTACAAATAAAAGAGACTTCTTCCTGAGCAATGTCATCTTCATTCTCAAGAGGGCCAAATGCACCCTGAATAGTAACAATTTTATTTTGAAGGCGTCTCATTTTGGTAGAGGCATTAAATTTTTTGTGTTTCTATCATCCTCAGAGAGCCATGTTTCTCTGGACTTTTATTTCCAGTATATTTCCTCCCTAAGAAGAACCTCCTCAAGAGCCAATTTGAGGTGCCTTTCTTCAGTAAAAGATTGGATGTTCATTTCATGAATAATGATTTTTTGATTTAGCTCAGCCAACTCAGTTTCAATACATGCTTTCTTAGAAAAAATATTTTTGAAGTGGTGTATATTCCACTCTTTGATTTTAGTTTTCAAATAATGAAGCTTTTTAGAAATCAGAAACAGCCTAGATCCTTCAATGAAGGGACAAGTCTTCCACCATAGTTTCAGAGAATGCAAGAATGAAGCATCCCTGAACCACATTGGTTCAAATTTGAATTTTTGTGTGTAGTATCCTCTATTGCTTCTAATAATATGGGGAAGTGGTCTGAACCAAAATAGGGTAAAATTGAGGAGTAAAAGTCATTATTGATAGTTAGCCAATGATGTGACATTAAAAAGTGATCCAATCTCTCTTCTATTTGAAAAAAATAAGACCACTTATTAGTCCATGTAAATTTTCATGTTTTTGGTGATATATCCATCAACTTACTATCAATAATGAAATTGTTGAAATTTGACATTACTTTTTTGGAGGGTATGATCTCCCCTCATTTTTTCCTCATCATTTAAGACAACATTAATGTCTCCCCCCAAAATAACCAGTTAGTCCTTAAGGATGAAAAGGAGGTCACCAAGCATTTTCCACAATCTAAGCTTAGTAGTTATTGCAGATGGACCATAAATATTAAAGATCTAGAAGTTGAGTTTTGAGCAACAACTATCTACTTTGACCAACATTCAATTCTTGGCTGAAGAAACCAACTGTACTGATACCTTATTAGCATCCCATAGTATTACAAGGCCCCTCAAAGAACCATCTAAGGGTGAGGTGAGAACCTCCCAGGGTTTCCAAAAGGAGAAAAATTTCACAGTAGTTTCATCATACATCTTTGTTTCCTGAAGCATGGTGATAGTGAAGGCAGCGTTATCAAGATGACACTTGATAGTGTGCCTTTTCTTAGGGGTGTTTAAGCCCCTAACATTCCACAAAAAAATTATCATTCCTTTTGTGGGGAAGACTCACTACCCCTTTTCTTGTGATAATTCTTAGAGAGAATAACACCCTCTGTAGTATACTCAAACTGCAGGTTCCTTTTAGTAGCAGAAGCGTGTGTCAATGGGGGGATGAAAGGGGGCTTCTTTTTTATTTTCCCCTGCTAAGCATAGTAATGATTGTGGTTTGAATTTCAGCATCAATCTCTTGTTGGACCTTGTCAGTATGTGGTTGCCTACCTTTACACTTATTTGATGAGATCAGTGACATTTTTGAGTAAGGATACTAACGAATGGGGGTAACCGATAAGGATCCAGTGAAAGACTCATCATTGGAGATGTTGCAAGTTGAATACTAACATTATGCAAATCTGATTCTCTTTCCAGGGATAACAAATCATAAGGGTTGGTAGATAGAGGGATTTCTCCTTGACACTGCAGCCAAGACAAACTATCATCAAAGCTTTGAATAATAGATTCATTAATTTCCTAAGTCAATGCCACATTGGCTTTATTCACAATATCTTGAACTTTGGAAACAAGTTTATCGTCGGGTTTGATAACAAAAGTTTCATTAGATGTTCCTGTAATGGGAGGAAATTCTATATCATTATTATTGTAATCAAAATTAGAGGAAGCCAAAAGTCCCTCTATGTTATTGTTAATGGGGGCCTCTATTTTTTTCCCTACCAATGATGGTTTAATGAGAGGGGGGAGGGGGCATGAATCAAAAAATATTGAAACTTAATACTTTAAAACTAAACCTCCGATTCAACTCGGTAATTCAAATAACAACAACAACCTAAACTTGTAACCACTTCAGAAACTTGATAAAAAAACATATAACATAAGAAAATGACATCCATAGTTATCAAGCATCACCATGACGTAGCCTTTTGTGCCATATCCATACATATTTAATCTTAGCAAACAAACAACTCTTTATGGATGTATCAAGGTAGCATAAGTTACCTTTAGATTGTCCTCCAGTGGCAATCAGACTTCCCTTCTGATCAAATAATTTAACCTTCTTATTTTTAAATTCCAGTTGGTGACCTATATTATACAACTGTGTCATTCTCAACAAATTGTACTTCATACCTTCAATCCAATAAACATCATCACGTTTAGTATTGTTCAACAGAATTATAGAACCTTTTCCCTTCATAGGATATGGGGCATCATTTCCAAATCTAACATTTCCACCATTATTCTCTTTCAAAGTAATAAACTTATCAATATCACTAGTCATATGGTGTGAGAAACCGCTATCTATAATCCATGTATCATTTTTACTTACTTGTGAGATTTTGGATTTTTATTTAACACACCTTTCTTTATAAGACTCATCTTTAAAAGAAACATAGACAACTTCTTCTTCTTCATCATCGGCGTCATCAGTAGATGATCCTCCTTCAGCAATGTAGCATGACTTCTTTCCTTTCTTGTTAAAGTCTCTAAATCTTTTGAATGTGTTCTCAATCTTTTTATTATCTCTGTTATCGATCTTCTCAATATTTTTAGGACAATTAGAAGCTATGTTACCAATATTATTGCATGTAAAACACTTCAAGGGTAGCTTACCTCTATAGTTTCCTTTACCTCTGGGTAGCCTCCTAGCTAATAAAGCTTCAAACTCAACTTCATTATTTTCATCTTCAACATATAGCTCTTCAAGATCACTCTTACAACTATGAAATCTTTCACTAGCACTACTTGAATATTCATAACTAGATCTAGATTCTCTAGACTTTCTGATAACCAAAGATGATTTGAGTGCAGATTCAATCTTAGAAGTAGCAGGAAAACTATTATCAAAATCATTCAGCTCAAAAGTAGTTAGCTTACCAATTGTAGCTTCCAAAGTAACAACCATCTATGGAATGGATCTTAGTTCTTGAATAGAAGACACTCAGATATAATAAATAGGTAGTAGTGTTCTAAGAATCTTGCTTGTAACATCTGTAGACGTCCAAAATCGTCCTTATATTAATTTAATTAATATTCCCATAGCACTATAATTAATTTTAATTAATTATATCTGTTATATTCTTCTATCTATTTAATTAAATTTATTTAGTTAAATAT
>MU223940.1:1114550-1134132 GCA_018584345.1 Thuja plicata | reverse complement strand
AACTCTTGCTTTGAGATTTCATTTTTAACATGCTAACCCTCATTGAATCTTATGATTTTATTGGCTAATCCTAATGTTTGCATGTTTTAGTGTTGTCTCTTGCAGGTAGGTTTTAATCACATACAACATCTTCTTCTTCAATGGTTCCACCAAAAACTCTAATAGAAATAGAAATCTCCTTTAGTCTTGTGTTGTATGCTGCAATTTTTTCTCCTTCTTTTATTCTCATTGATTCAAACTTTCCTCTTAAGATTTCACCCTTAGCTTTATGAACATGTTGATCTCCACAAAAAACTAGTGCAAGCTTATCCCACAATTGCTTAGCTATATCAAAACCTTGTAGATCATTGAACTCTAGGTCAGTGCGAGTAGAAGATATCTCAAATCATCACTTGTGTATGTTCTTGTCTTTATCTTATCTTCTCAAGTGTCAAAGGACCATACCAGATATGTGAAGCCTCAATCTGTCCTTCCATGTAGAAAAGTTATTCCTATTCAACGTTGGTGCTTCACTCTTATACATCTTGGGATCTTTAACTCAAGTACCTTAAAAATTATCTTCTTGGAGCACTAGCTCTGGTACCAATTTTTGGTTTCCTTAAAAAATGATGGTTTACTGAGAGGTGGGTGAATAAGAAAATATTGGAACTTAACAATTTAAAACTAAACCTCTGATTCAAGTCAAAAATTCAAATAACAGTAGCAACTGAAATTGTAAACACTTCACAAACTTGATAAACAACATATAACATAAGAAATTACATCCACAGTTATCAAGTGTATAGTCAGAAAATGGAAGCACTTCCATTGTACACTAGTTTAACCTTCCAAGTAAGTGGTTTGGGGTCATTTCAAGCTCCTTGAATGGGTCTCTGGCTTGGATCTAGATTTTTCCTCTGTTCTACCCCATTTCCCACTTTTTCCAGCCTGTTTCTGACACTCCAAACTGCGAACTGGGACTTTGACCTCAGGGTCAAAGTTGACCTTTTTGGTTCAAGGTTGACCTCAACCTTGACCTAGGTCAGAATCAACCTTTTCTAACCTAGGGTCCAAATTCCAAATTTCCAGGGTTTCTGGATGTTGGGCTTTGGAGAGAGTTAATTCTCACTTTCGAGTCAGCTGTTTCGGTCTTCGGAGCAAAAAATCTTAAATTATATTTAATATAGGTCCTCTTCTAGGGGTATAGGTCTAATTGGGATTTATTTCTCCTGTGTAGGCCTCTCTAGAAGATTGTGCCCTAGATTCATATATAAGGAATCTTTCTCCTTTTCTCTAACCACAAGCAACCATAGCCATCATCAAGCATAATCACAAGAGCTCAAGACTTGAAGAGTGAAATCCAAAGGTTAACAAGAAATATTTGAAGCAAGCCAAGTAGCCATTGAAGCATTCATCTATTCTCAAGCATCCAAGCACTTCTCAAGCACTCAATTCATCAAGAAGATCCATTGGTAGCCATTGAAGGATTCAAGCTCTATGGAGCCCTCTTGTTGAATATTTCTTCATCCACATTCCTCCAAGCCTCTTCCTATTCCAAGATCCATTCAAGATTGGTGTTGAATATCTACAAGAAATTGATTTGAGACATCCTACATTCTACATTCTATATCCATTTGGTGCATGCATACTTGTGGATCCACGGATTCAAGTCTGCCACAAGAGCTTCTACAAGCAAGGTGAATTTGTTCAGTTACTTTGTTTCATTTATGCAATTTCAATTATACTTTGAGGTTAATTCCAAAACTAGGGTTTGACCAAGGTAAACCCCTCCCCCCAATAAACAAATCCATTTTTCTTGCAAGTACAAGTTTGGAACAATGGATCAGAGTGTAGATTTGAATACCCTTTTCAACAAACTATCAAGATCTGGAAACGGATTTCATGTCAGAGACTTTTGAGGTCGATTCTGCCCTAGGTCAGAATCAAAATTTTTGGGTCAATGGTGACATTGACTTGAGGGTCAAAATCAGAACTATATTAGAATAGAAAATGATTTTTGGGTTTTGTTCATTTTTGTGTTTCTATTCTAGATCCGGTCTTAAATTTTCTAGAAATTGAGTGTAGACACTAAAAACAGCATTCTTCAGATCTATAACATTTCAAGGTTAGTACTTTTCTCCTATCCATTTCAATTAAAGTTCTTAATCTTTCTAGATCTATCACACATTCTTTCCTATAAAAGGGGAATTTAAGATCATCCTCTTTACTCTTATTTCCAATTGATTGATTCATTTATGCATTGATCCTTCCTTTGGGGTTAATCAATTTGGATCCTTCATTTGTGCATCTAAGGATAAAAGGGGAGAATCTTATTTACCCCATACATTTTAAATGTAATATTTTATATGTTACATTTTGGTGAACCCGTGATAGACAAATCTTTCTTTTTGTTGTTAGATTTACAAATTTTATGTTAGATCTTGCATGCATATTAGATTAGCTTTCTTTTATGTTCTTGCATTTACATTTCAAAAATTAAAAATCAAAATCTTGTGTTTCCTAAATTAGTTCATTTGCATTGCATTGGTGTATGATCTTTACCACTTCTAGTCCTACTTATAGTATCTTAGTTAGAAGAAGCCATAGACTTATGGGTTCCTTTGATCTTGAGTGTTCCTCTCCTTTCCTTATGATCCCAGATGATAATTTGATCACTCGTGATTCCAATCCTTCTATGGAGCATAACTCTTCTCACTCATCTCATGATGAGGATGATGCTTTAAGAGTTCCTCCTAAACAAGCGCAAAAACTTTCAACATAACTTGATAAAATGGGAAATTGGCTTATTCAAGAAAACCATAATGAAGATTCCATCAAAGCTATAGAGGCTCTTAAGAAATTCCTTCGTGATAGTGATCAAGGTATTAATCTCTTGCGTGGTATCACTCATATTGTGCATTTGAATGTTAAACCTTTAGCTCAAGAGGCTCAAGATCTAGGATTCACTCCTCCTGTCACTAGTAAGGGACCTTCTTCTGTTCCTTTACCTAGCATTCCTACTTATACTCCTCCTTTGATGACTAAATCTCTCCCAATTTCATCTATTCCTATGAGTGTTCCACCGGTATCTCTACCTACCTCACAACCTTCATATCATAGTGTGCCTTTTACTTATTCCAATCCCCTTCCAACTGTGGTTCCAAGTGTTCCACCAGTTGTGTCTTCCATTTGTGCCGCTTCCTACACTTTTCCTAGTGTTCCTAATATTTCTATGCCACCTATTTCTTCTAATGATTCCACAATTATTAGTTTGGCTCAAACTGTGTCATCTTTACAACAACAACTTGCATCCTTAACCCAATCCAAGTTTAGCATTCCTACATGTGACATGGGTAGTCCTTTATCCTTAGACATTATCCATGCTACTGTCCCTCGGCAAGCCGATATGCCTCATCTTGAGAATTACAATGGTAAAGGTGATCCTGTTATTCATGTCAAAACATTTCAAATCCTTTGTAGTGATTATGCTCATGACCATAGGATTTTAGCTAAGTTGTTTGCTACGAATTTTTGTGATAAGGCCTTACAATGGTATTGTTCTTTACCTCCTTATTCTATTGATTCTTTTCTTAAACTTGCTAATACCTTTATCCAACAATTTCAAAATAACATTGGTCCGCAAGTGTCCTTAACCGATTTAATACATTGTAAACAAAAAATTAAGGAAAATTTGACTGATTTTATTGGTAGATTTAAGCATTTGTATGCTCAGATTTCTTATCTTGTTCTTAATATTGATATTCAACATATGTTTATTTCAAATTTATAAAAGGATATTAGAGATAAAAAAATTCTTATTGAATTTACCTCTTTTCAACAACTTTGTGCAACACTTCATCATTATCCATTACAAGTGAGTCAATTTGAGAGAAACACTCCAATGGCTCCTATTCCAGTTGATAAGAGTGACGCTTCTCCTAATCCTAATAAGTTTTAGAAACCTAACAACTATTTCAAGATTAATAAACAGACGAATGTGGTTGCTGATCAAGTTGTGGTTGCATCCAACAATGTCACTTCTGCATCCATTGCTTTCCGTATGACTCATATGTTTACTCCTCTATCTGAATCTTTACATTCTATTATGAGTAGGTTTTTAAGTGCTAATATGATTACCTTGCCTCCTATTTTATCTCTGTTACCTACTACGATAGCATCAAAACCCTTTGATTCTAAAGGTTTTTGCCAATACCATCGATAGAATGGCCATGATACTGAAAAATTTTATTCTCTAAAGCATAAAATTCAAGACTTAATAAATTCTAATGCTTTATCTATTGATAATTTTGATGGTAATGGGAACAAATTTGTCTCTCCTCCTAATAAAAACCTTCAAATCTATATGAATCCTTTACCTAGACATGATACTAATACCATCTCTCAACCATCTTCTATGAATATTGTTTACGATTCAAAGATGGATGATCTTAATCACATTGTTAATCATGTGGAGTGTGTTGTTTCATCTCAACTACTATTCAAGATCCTTCGCCTCCACCTCAACTTCAAGTTCCACCTAAACCTCAGAAACAAACTAAGGATAAATGACCTAGGGAACTTTCAATTACCTATGATGATTCTGAGAGTATTAAGGCTCTCGATGGTCCCCTTTATATCTATGCTAGGATTTCTAAGATACCTACGTGTGGTTGTCTTGTTGACACCACATCTTTAATAAATGTCATTACTGAGGAAAACCTTTTTATGAAAAACCTACAACGTGATTGTTATGATCCATCTGATGCGTGGATCCAAACTTGTAATGGTTTTCTCTATCCTGCACTTGGTTCTATTAACTTTCCTATTGAACTTTGTGGCAAATTTGTAGATACTATCTTCATTTTCATCCCTACTTATGATCAATTTCAAGTCAAATTTGGTTTGCCTTGGATAAATGCTATGCATGCTTTTGCTTCTCCTATTCATAAATGTCTTAAGTTCATTCATAATGGAGAAGTGAAAATGATTAATCATAGTTTGTATCAACCTTCTAGGCCTAGAGATTGTGCTACTCTTGATTTATTTTGGCCTTCATTACCTAATTCATGTCCTCCTCACCCTGATAACCTTTTTCGTTCATATCAATCCTATAAATATCGCAAGATTGTTGAGTTAAGCATGCCTCAGATAGATCTTAACCGTGGTCTTTTGCCCACTCCTTCTATACCTCCTTTATCCATTATAGCTAGCTCTATTGCTCAACCTCCCAGTGTCACTTCTCAACCTACTACGAATCCTACCAACCCTCCTATAGAACCTGTGAAGGAACTAGTTGTTATTCCTCCTAGTTCTCAACATGTGTCAAACAAATAAAAATGTGACAAATCTTCTAATTAACGTCATAAGAAGCGGGCTCGTACTTCTATTCTTTGAATTTATTTACCTTCTTTTGACCAACCTATCCCTGATGTGTTGGAAAAAGTTAATGTTCATAATGATGTTAAGATGAATGAGTATGATGATCCTATTCGCATCTTAGATCCTATTTTAATTAATCTTGATGAGGATGATACTCCTGATGATCCTATTGATCTTAGTGATGAATATGAGACCATCGATCTTGATATTGGTTTACCTCATATGCTTTCAAATCAATTGATAATTACACCTAGTATCGAGCAACACGATTCTCAAGAGGATCCTTGTTTGGAACTAGCTATTATTCCCATTGTATTGGATATAGTCCCTCTTGCAATTTTTCCACCTTCCCTAAATGATACAAACCGAGATGGGGATAGTAGGCGATGCATTGGATTAGCCTATCCTTCATGGTAGCCCTTTTTGTGTTTGCATGCTGTATTTTTCTTCTCCCGTAATGTGTCTGCTAAATGTTTTTTGGACTCTTTTATACGATCCTTGTTACTTTGTTGGTGAAAGGTGATAAAGGAATCAAACCTTTTGTATAATTCCTCTATATGTATCTTAACTCTTCTATATGTAGTTTTCATGTTATGTTGTACTTGTGCTATTGTTCGTAAATGTTTTCCTTGTGTAGTCCGCTTGGATCTGCGACATGGTAGCACTGATTCTTTTTGGTCTCCATGTTGTGGTCCAAAAAGACTCTTCTTCATAACTCTTGAGTTTTTCTTTCCTCCAATGTGATTGTAGTTCTACTTTATTTGGGGAATGATGTCAATTAATTTGCAATAATATCATATCTATATATACATATTATCTTATGATCATACTGACCCCACAAAAAGTAGATCCCTTTTGTGTTCTCTGTATGTTTATGTGGTATTTCCCTTGATTTGTCTTCATTTGGGGCCATCTTGTAGTGGAAACGTAATCGGCAGAGTTGTTTATGTTTTCGTTCAAGCCATTGCTCCTGTTAAAGTGCTAGCAATGAAATGTGGGGGCATACGCTCTACTCACTTTTTGCACACACACGCGTTCAAAATATTTTCAAAACTTGAAACTTTTTCCCTTTATGAATTAAAGACTAATCCTTAAAGCATGGATTTTTACTTTAGAAGATCTCTTGATCCCTCTAGTTTAAATTTATATGGATCTCTTGGTCCCTCCAGTTTCAATTTAATATTTTTTGATCCCTTAAGGTCAGAAGGTGTCCTTAAGAATGGATCTCCCTGATGGGTTGACTAGTGAGTAGCCACATTCACTAGGTGGTTCAAATCCATCTTTCTAGTTGCATTGTTTCCTTGTGTAGTTCACAATGGGACATAAGTTCTCATTGGGTGAGGTAATCATACCCTCTCTCTTTTTCTCCTTAACTTGTGATGTCTCTCTTGTCATGATCTTAGGTTTGATAAAGACTTAAGTCCCTAGGGGCTTGAGGATTCCTTTGTCCCTTTTGATTTCAATAAGATTATCTATTCTTTATGATCTGCTTTACCAAGAGTTTGTGTTGAGTCCATACTGTTGCTAAAGTGGAGGCTAAATGTATAGTCAGAAAATAGAAGCACTTCCATTGTAGACTAGTTTAGCCTTCTAAGTAAGTGGTTTGGGGTCATGTTAAGTGCCTTGAATGGGTATCTAACTTGGATCTAGCTTTTTCCCCCTGTTCTGCCCCATTTCTCACTTTTTCCAGCCTGTTTCTAACACTCCAAACTGCAAAATGGGACTTTGACCTCAAGGTCAAACTCGACCTTTTTGGGTCAAGGTCAACCTCAACCTTGACCTAGGTCAGAATTGACCTTTTCTGACCTAGGGTCCAAATTTCAGATTTCCAGGTTTTCCGGATATCGAGCTTTGGAAAGAGTTAATTCCCACTTCTGGGTCGGCTGTTTCGGTCTTCGGGGCAAAAAATAGTAAATTATATTTAATATAGGTCCTCTTCTAGGGGTATAGGTCTAATTGGAATTTAATTCTCCTATGTAGGCCTCTCTAGAAGATTGTGCCCTAGATTCATTTATAAGGAAGCTTTCTCCTTTTCTCTAACCATAAGCAACCATAGTCATCATCAAGCATAATCACAAGAGCTCAAGACTTGAAGAGTGAAATCCAAAGGTGAAGAGTCAATATTTGAAGCAAGCCAAGTAGCCATTGAAGCATTCATCCATTCTCAAGCATTCAAGCACTTCTCAATCACTCAATTCATCAAGAAGATCCATTGGTATCCATTGAAGGATTCAAGCTCTTGGGAGCCCTCTTGTTGAAGATTTCTTCATCCACATTCCTCCAATCCTCTTCCTATTAAAAGATCCATTCAAGATTGGTGTTGAAGATCTACAAGTAATTGATTTGAGACATCCTACATTCTACATTCTACATTCTACATTCTACATTCTACATCCATTTGGTGCATGCATACTTGTGGATCCACGGATCGAGTCTGCTACAAGAGCATCTACAAGCAAGGTGAATTTGTTCACTTACTTTGTTTTATTTATGCAATTTCAATTATACTTTGAGGTTAATTCCAAAACCGGGGTTTGACCAAGGCAAACCCCTCCCCCCCAAAAAAAAATCTATTTTTCTTGTAGGTACAGGTTTGGAACAACATATTAGAGTGCAAATTCAGATACCCTTTTTGGCAAACTATCAGGATCCGGAAATAGATTTCCTATTGGAGACTTTTGAGGTTGATTCTACCCTAGGCCAGAATCAAAAATTCTGGGCCAATGGTGGCATTGACTTGAGGATCAAAATCGAAGTTGTGTCAGAATAGAAAAAGATTTTTGGGTTATATTCATTTTTGTATTTCTATTCTAGATCCAGTCTCAGATTTTCTAGAAACTAAGTGAACACCCCCAAAAATAGCATTCTTTAGATCTATATCATTTCAAGGTAAGTACTTTTCTCCTATCCATTTCAATTAAATTTCTTAATCTTTCTAGATATATCACACATTCTTTCCTATAAAAGGGGAATTTAAGATCTTCCTCTTTACTCTTATTTCAAAATTATTGATTCATTTATGCATTGATCCTTCCTTTGGGGTTAATCAATTTAGATCCTTCATTTGTGCATCTAAGAATAAAAGGGGAGCATCCTATTTACCCCATACATTTTAAATGTAACATTTTATATGTTACATCAAGCATCACATGTAACTCCAGATTTAACGTGGAAACCCAATTTGGGAAAAACCTCTATGGGAATTGTCATCCACAAAAACAAATACTCTTCTAAAGTATTCTCAGGCAAGAGCCAATCCGGTTAAAGATTAAAATGCACATTTGTTAGATGTGACCTTGTTACGAGATTTAGCTTAGATCTGTTAAGATATTTACCCTATTAGGAGTGGTCTGGTCAGATGGCTTAAACATTCATCCTAGAATGTTACCTTTCTCAAGGATTTACAAAAAGACTTATTAGGTCCACTCAGTTAAGAGATTTTCTATTTCAAAGATTAGTAGCCAACAATGTCCTGATTTGATCTGTGATTCTACAACTATCTTTTGCTTGATCAGATCCCTTGTGCACTCTCTAAAACTACTGACATCAATAACTCATTAGTTTCTTCTCTAGATTGGATCTCCACCTCTTTCACTACTCTTCTCGGTAGCACTTCAACTTGCCAGCATCTCTGTATAAACATATAGACTCATCAATATATAGGCCTCTATTTTGCCTCTTAATCTCATTGATTAGGTATTCCTTCAATTGTGCTCAACCGTTAGATCATCTCTTATGAACTGAATCAATGTATCTGCAACTCGATTAAATGGTTAACCTTTACCTCATGACTTGCACTATTCTTGGAATTCACAACTTTGATTTTGCCACTTAATCTCCATCTCAAATTTTGAACTTGACTTTTAATGTCTGTAGATCTTGTAAAAAACTTCATCTTCGTCCTTAGAATCTTCATGATCTTCGCACCTTCGCATTAAATTCATTCAGATCCTTGAATTCAATCTTTGTTCAAACTTTGTTATGTGTTCGGTGACTTGGTTCACTCGGTGTCTGACTTCGCTTGGTTACCAACCTTGCTCGATAATTGACCTTCCTCAGTTGTCAACTTTGCTTGGTGAGTGACTTTTCTTTGCTCAACCGACTAACATTTCCCATTACCAACAGACTTCTCACTGTTCGGTAGCTAGGCTTGTTCCCTTTACCGAATTGACCTCTCTGCTTTACCGACTTCACAACATCAAGTGTTAAGTAAAAATAATTATACCAATAGTACCTTATCATTGTCTAATATGTATTATATGCCTAATTAAGTTCCTCTCTGAATGATATGGCAACTTATTATAAACCATAAATAAATTTCTTGACATCAATAATAAAATAACAATTGATTTAACCATTCTACTTGCTTATATTCTACTAAAACCGGTCTTCATCATCATTACCATCAGTTGGTTAACAGTCTCAACAGATTTTTGTGCAACTTTAGGGAGGGATTTTGAGATAGCTTCAACTGGGGGAGAAGGAATGTCAAGCAAAAAAGAAGTGGTGATGAGAGGAGAAGATGTGGGCCCTAAGTTGGCAGCGATAGGTAGAGTGGAAATGGGAGGAGACTTGAATGAGGCTATATCAGGTTGAGCGGTTGAAGGGGAAATGGATGGAGGATGAAATTTTTTCCTGATAAGCTCAAAACCCCTAGAGCCCCCCCCCCTCTGGAATTCAACCAACATATCTCTTTCAATGATAATAGGAGAAGGAATAGATGGATTCGAATCCCACACAATCTCTTGCCGCCATATACCCAGAGGGGATTCTATTTTACATGAGTGTGGGGTGATTGACATGGGGGTAATAAAACATAGAATCACATCGTGAGATGCTCATTCACCAAACCTGATTTCGTCTGAACAAAAGTACCTTAAGAGTTTCCTATACTCTTAATAGTTCTAAAACAGTGAAACCCGTAAGGTAATTTTGGCAAAGAAAACCAATGGGGAGCTTGTATGGAAGTCATGTGCTTAGATTGGAAATAGAGTTTCCATGTTGTTACCACAGCAACATTTTTTTCCAGATTGAAATACTCTTTTTCCAATGCATTTTTTCTCACTTCAATAGAATAAAAAATGAGCACACAAGAATTTACAGATAACAGTTGATAAAATAAAATGTCATACCAATGCTACTTAAGTTTCTTGTAAAGCTTCCATAGAAAAATTGATTCATCTAGGATGTGAATGATAATTCCTAATGTTTCCAAGTCATGGTTGCACCACTTATCAGCTCCAGCTACAACTTTAATGCATGGGACAAGATTCCACATTTGAGAAGGAAGCGCCTTTGAAGCCTTTTCTTTGTCTGGAATAGGAACATCCTCATCCCGACCATCAACTCGAGAAGGGTTTTGCACATTCAAAGTATCTTGGGTATTTCGAAGGGAGAAAACCTTGTCTTTGGGTGTAATATCTTGTCTTTTTTGAAGAACCCTAAACTCCTTCTATGAAGGACGAACTTGTCCTACCCCAACTATAGAAAATTAGGATTTTTGACAATATTAATTCTTGAAGTCATAAAGTGTGAAGCTCTATAATATTCGTTGTTACAAAGCTTCCAATTCCTAGATACCCTCATTTTTCTACTGCAAGCATGGTTCAAATCTTCCAAGTACGATTAAATAACATTTGATTTAGGTTTACACATATCCAGCCATTTTCCTCCATGAAAAACCTGTTAGGACTGTTAAAATGTTTGCTTTAGTGGTGTTCATCTACCATCTTTCTGCAATATTTTTGGCCTGGTTCTAATGTCCTGATTTTTCTTGAGTCCTTAAACGCTTGGTATGTTTTTGAAAACCCTAGGTATGTTGTCTTCATTATAAAATCAAGTTACCTTTTTTTATCACTTAAGTCTTTATCCTGTGTGTTTAATTTATTGTGCACGAGGCCCATTTTTCTTTAATATTTCCTAAGTCCTAGCGGGGTCTACACTATTTTTTCCTAAGTCTAAATTCCCCGCGGAATTTTAACTTTTCCCAAGTGTCGTGCAAGTCACTTTTTATATAATGGCAGGCGTGATTTCTTAATCATGAGATGTAGCTAGTATAATCATCAAGGCATTGTGCTTGAGAAACACATGGTAGATGGAGGGACCGAGCTGAGATAAATGTAAAATTAAAGTTAGATCAGATCTTTTTGATCTAACAGTGGTTGCATTGCCTCAAAGGGAATTTTCTCATTGAAGAATCTTCAGGCATCGCGCCTGGCTGACAAGTGTCAATTGCCAGATTATGGGCCCCGCTTATTCTTAGCCAGTAGCAGGATAAAAGTCGTTCAGATCTAAATTCATCCAATGGTGGGCGCTATGCCTCAAAGGAAAAGTGATCGATGTTTTCTCTTCAAGGCATTGCACCTGAAAGTGCCACATGTCCCTCATGGCTTGTTGGTCCTACTATTTTCGTAGCCTGAATGAAGTTAATGTGCGGGCAGATTTGATTTGATCTAACGGCTGGTGCATTACCTTAAACAAAAGATGTGGTAGGGTGATCGATTGAGGCATTATGCCTAATGAACACATGTCCAAGTTGATATCTCTCTAAAGTAGGACCAAGAGGTAAAGGATCGAGCATGTCTATTTTAAAATGACAGTATGCGCTATGCCTCAAACTGAAGATGCAAGATAGATGTTCATTAAGGCATTGCGCTTGTTCGCCACATGGCCATCTCAGATCATGGATTTGGGTTTCTAAAGAAAGTAAAGACAAAGTAGATCTACTTCAATCTAATGGCTGTCGTGTTTCTTTGATCAGGAATTTCTTTATAGATAGTCATTGCGGGATTGCAACAGAACAACACGTTGCATTCTGAGATCTTGGTTCCCGGGTGTTTTTAAAGATGATCTAGGGCTGTTTTTTAAAGTTAATATAAAGTTTTATCTCGGTCGTCGATGGAGTTTTTCGTGCCATGTGTAGCCATTATATCAAATGTTTAAATTTTTAAAACATTTTCCTAGGGTTTTGAAGCGGTGGTTTTGTGTCTTTTGTTGCATGATAGTAAATTAGTGAATCTGATCTTCTGGGTCATTTTTATGCGGTTGTGGGATGCTGTTAGGATGAAATTGGATTGGTCATAATATCTTCAGAGTACATTTATGATGAGAAATGATGGTTTAGGGTTTCTGTTCAAAATTTGTAAACCTTATGTAACCCTTAATTGGTGCCCTGTCTCTTCTGCTTTAATGGTGGATCTGTTCCCGATTCTGGTGGTTGGAGGATTAGATTTCCTTTGAAGTCATACATCCCCTGATGAGTTGAGATAAATAGAGACATTCCATATTCCTTTGCTAGGGGATGTTCTTTAAGTTTTAAAGATGACTAGTGGCTACATATCAGATTGTGTAGAGTGGATTGATGACAAAGTTTACTTCTGGTTGAAGGCAGGTTAGTTGAAATGAGTTAATGCTTTTAATATCTTGAATGACCTAGTAGTTGGTCTTTTTCCCTAAAATGACCCGAAGCTTGTTGCAATCATTCTCTTATAAAAGGATTTCCAAGATCATTTAATAAGGGCTGGAAACTTGGGGAAAATACAGAAAGCATTAAGTTGCATACTTATTCTAGTGAGAGTATATCAAATGTAATCTAGAGAGTGTCAAGATAGAATATAAAGTTTCATGTATTTTGCATTTATTGAACATGTGTATTTTGAATCAGATTGAAATAGGAACACAATTCTTCATACTTAATATAAGTTTTCCAGATTCAAGTCTCTCCTCTATGTTTATTTCTTGAGTTGTGAAGTCTTATGATTCACTGCATAGAGTTTATCTATGTGTATGTTGTTGTTCATCAGTTTTGATCTAGGAGGAAATTAAATGATGCTATGAATAAAATATAAGTTCATATTATATGCACAAGGATTTTATAAGAAGTGTATGGTCTGAGTTGCTTGTATTTATGGCTTTGAACCTTTGACAGTAGTTGGTTTCTGTGTTCTGCATCTATAGTAGAGATATTGCCGAATGGATAAAGAACTGATCAAGAATTAGTATTTCTATGTTGATACATGTCTACTTGGGTTTGGCTATATTTTGCCCTTTTAAAACATCAAAACCATCTTAGTTTCCTTTTGAGTTTTGTGGTTGATTGTTTGTTGTTCTTCATGGTGATTGAGATTCAATGAATGATTGGTTATCATTTAGTACTTTCTTACCATTATCTGTTGTTAAAATCTTGAATGAGTTGTAAAGTGTTGGGTATTGAACTGGATTAGGTACACCCGCCTTGGTCTTGCAGAGCTAGAAGTGTAGAGGGCATTCTTGTCCCTATAGTTGGTCCATTTACCTTAAAGATCTTCCCATATTTGGAGCTAACCACTCTTAAAGTCAATCTCAAGGTATATTGGTAGCTTTCAAAGCATAAACATTTTAAAAAACCAACAAAACCCATTGGGGGTGGTGAAACCCCCAAAAATCTGACTCAGTTGTAGCCATATCTACCCATTTTCCCTCTCTAAAGACCCATTGAGGGCGATGATTGCAGAATCTCCCTTATGGATCTGTAGGTGGAGGCATGTCGGTAAGGGTGTCGTCACCCTAGTGATGACCTTTCATCTGAGACATCTCTATGCTATGTGCATTTTTATTTCTTTGAATGTGTATGTAGATCTTCAATGCTTCTCAGAAGAATTCAAAAAATAAATGATAATTAATATACATACAATGGAGGATTTGTTTTTTGTAAAGCGTTCAATGTCTCTAAAAAGAGCATTGAATGACAAACCTCAACTCGACAATTTTCAACATGAATGCTAACTTCATTGGACTTAAATAAAAAAAAATAGTTCTCCATTTCATAGAGGTAGAGTAGGCTCATTACATTCCTTCTTTTCCTACATATTTTTCTTCCTTCTTTAAGTAGGCAAATAACATCAAAGTGGCAAAACCTGTAGCACTTGTATTTCATAATAAAATAACAAAGTTTCTATTAATTGATGGTTTTGTTACAAATTAAAAATAAATGAATTTATAATTAATTATAGTTTGAAGAATATCAAGATGATACAAACATAAACTAATGGAAAATCAAGCTACATTATCTTTAATCAAGTCTAGTAATCTATTAAATTTGTTGCTTGTTTGATCTTTTCTTTAAATATTTTTTGTGTTTTCTTAAGTCCATTGTCAAGAGCTCAATTGACTTTGAGAATTGACTTCCTTAATCTAAAATTTTTCTTGTTCGATATTATCTTTAAATAAATATTGTTTTTTCTTAAATCGGTTGTCAAGGGCTCAATTGACTTTCTCAACCTTCATATCCAAGACCCAATCCTAAAGAGTCATTTTCCAATGCATTAATAATAACGTGTGAGTCATCTGCTACACAAATTTTGAGAGATAGACTAGAGGAACTTCATATACCCCTCATAATAGCTTCTACTTGAACAAGATTGTTAGTATTTTGGCCAATGTTTCAACTCGAAGAGCAATGAGAGAGTAATAGTCATTTTGCAAGATCAAAGCATAGGTCGTAGAACCAAGATTACCCCTACTAATGTCATGAAATTTGAGTTTTCAAAACTTGTGAATAGGCTTGGTCCAAAAGAAAAAATTCTATTTTTTTTTCAAGCCAAACCAAATTTTGTTCACAGTAGATCTAGTCATCTCCTAATAGTTTAAAATTTTCAAATTCTTAGGTCGAGGACTAAAAGTGAAAAAATACAACTTGCAAAAATACAAGGTGAAGTTAAAACCTATTCCAAACTTTCTATAGAAATAAATATTTTGAAGATCTTCAAATTCCATTTGATCCATGTATTATAGACAAGCATGCCTAGGATAAAATCTCATTAAGAAAGAAGAGTATTTTTTCTTCTAGAGAGCTATCCAGTAAGCCATAGTGACTCAATTGACATGGGAATAGTCTAAGATATTTTAAATTTGTCTATTATCCTCCCCAATAGCTTGAAGGCAAAACAATGGTGAAGAAATCGTGGCTTGGTTTCATTTACATTATATATAATGCATTGGAGGATTTTAGGGTAGCCCTCCTTTTCAATCGTTCTCTTGATACAAATTATGATGAATAGTCAATTAAAGAGAAAATGAAGCTTTTGGTCATTTTTAGAGTTCCAAACCTTCATCCAAATTATTAGGAGATTGTTGTTAACTTCTTCACTAATAAAAAGAAAATAAGGTGAATTAGTAATGTACTCCTAAAAAGATGAGGGACGCCATCTTAATTTTGAGGGACACCATCTTAATTTGTACTAGAATCTTTGGAAGACATTAACCTAACCATCAAGAAAAGAGAGTCGAGGATAGACTATAACATGAAATTTTAGGTAGGGCAATTGCAATGTTATCAACCTTTGATTGCTTTGTTAAATTTTCTTCCTCTCAATTCCATAGTTCTCATAATAGCTTTCATTCTATGATCTCTCTAGAGAATTGGAAGGCATCAATCTAAAAACTGAAAAAAAAAAAATTAAAAAAATTGTAAATTGTTTCATAAATAGAGAGCATAATTTTGACTCCATCATTTTCCTTTGGATATGGCCTAAAAGGCTATCTTCTACAAATAGGAGGTAACTGAATGATGTCTATCATAAACCTAAGAACCCATTGATTAAAGATACTTCAAGCCCCTGCCTAGGACTTCAACATTATAGACATGATTGAAGATGACGGGAAATATGTTTCTAGTTTGTTTGTCTGAAAGTTTATTTTAGTTTTACTCTATTTGTCTTGAAATCCTTCAGGCTGTCACTAATTATAAACTATTGCATTCAATGTTTCTGTTCTCTTAGTTTGTAGTAGAACCATCAATTGAAAAAATCATTTTATTATATAAAAATAAACCTTTCGATGCCATGTGACTGAATTGGAGATCAAAATGCATTTCACATACTAATCTCGCCTGTATTTTTCGTTATTATATTTTATTTTGCTATGGTCCCTGCTTCTCTGAAATTCATCATTCAATTCAAAATTCTTGAAGCGTACAATTAGAAATTCGAATTCTGATATTGTTGTTTTATTGCTCATTACTCCTCATCTTAAAAATATATGTTAGTTCATGTTTTTTTTCTTTAATTTTGTTTTATTAGTTCCAATCTTTCTTTTTGTGAGACTTGTTTTGTTTGCACTTTTAATATTCAAAATCTTATTTAATTTTACGTCTAAAAATGGTGGTACTTAGGAGTACTATTCACATTTGTTATTTTAGACACAATCTTTTTTACCTAGTTCATTACTTTGTGACTAAGTCAAGCTCTTTGATTGATTAAATTATTAGAAATAAGTTGGAAGACCTTCCTAATAGAAATGAAAATATCTATGTTATCCTTGATTGTCTGATAGTTTATTGAAATAAAAGAGGGGTGAAAGTTTATTCAATCAAGAAGAAGTACAAAGAACAAGCATCAAACAACCCTATCAAGATCCACTATGTGATCTAACTATTGAGAAAAGCCCAGAGGCAATTGACCCCTATTCACAATATTCCTTGATTGTGTGATAGTTTGTGATGATAATATGATGCGAATATTAATTACTAGATGATCTAAAATGAATTAAGGCTTCATCCTTTTATTGAACATCTTAACATGCAATTTTGATCATCTCTTGTATGAGTTACCATGCAACAACTACTGAGAAGTAACTCACTTTTAGGTCTAATAATTGTGAATTTGGAAAAAAATGGATTAAAGGATCAACTACATTTATAAGCTAGAATTACAAACAAAAGATTTGAAGATTGACTCTTGAACCAATTAACATCATTCAGAAAATCCATAAATACATATCATAAGTTAATCCTATTGTCCCCTCAATTATTATTAATATTATATTAAAAATAAAATATAAACAATAAATAAAAATGAAACCCTATTTTCCTAAATTCTGAATTGTAAAATATCAGCCATTCCTCGCAATCACCATCACCTTATTCTATTCAATTAGAATGATCTGATATATTCTCTTGAGAACATATCAAACTAGTAGATATGTCTGATACATTTATCTTGAGTTATTTTATTTATTTTAAAATATCTATACTTCAATAAATAAATTCTAAAATAAATTTTAATAGTTTTTAAATAAAATAAAATAACTTCTCTGTAAATAAAACTAATTTTCCCTGCTCTTTCTCCTCTTGCAGAAACATTACAAAAACTTTCATTGTGACTTTGCTTCTATGACTTCTAATCTAGATTCAGGAGGATCATCTAATTTATCTGAGTCAGTATCTTAAGGCACAATAATCATGTATTCTAGTATTGATAGATTTATTTGAGATTCACCTTCATAAGATACTTTAATGACAGCACTGAAAACTATTTCAATATTTCTGTTATCTTAATTTGTAGGAGAATTGTCAAATTAAAAAATACCATTCTATAGTATAAACTAAATTGGAGAAAAAGAAACATGTGTATCGCATGCTAATCTTGCCTGCAATGTGCACCGAGGTTATTATTATATTTTATTTTGATATGGTCCCCGCTTTTCTGAAACTGATCATCAATCAATGAGAAATTCTTGAAGCGTGCAATCACAGTAGTTGATAAATCTGTCAAATGTTGGTATGAAATTTTAAAAATCTGTCAAATCTTGGTATGAAATTTTAAAAGTCTGTCAAATGCAGGGCTTTCAATTTCTATCTAACTACTCATATTCTTCTTGTCCCCTACAAATTTCAATAATACTCTGCTTGTAATTATAGAAAAAAAATTATTTATTCAATGTTTGAATAAGCAGAGACAAGCAGATATTGAAGGCAATCTTTCATAATAAACTAAAATATACTATGCAGAACGTTCATAAATAATGTTGTGCAATTATTTCATACTCAGACGACTTTGCAGAAAAGAAAAGAATTCATACACTGGTAGACTCTGCAGAAGAAAGAAATTTCTTGGTATGAAATAAACTGTGGATTTCCATAAAAAAATGTGACTAGATCAACAACCAGTGAATTTGAGTAGATTATTTATATTGGGTGGCATGTTTTCATTGGAAAGCAATTGATTCTCTGTGAGTAATCAAATCTGGAGTACTCAAAATCTTAATGTGTTGCTGTTGATTTTTGCTAGCGGAACAATCAGCAATCCTCGGGAAGAAACCCTAAATTTTTAAATAGCCAAATGTGATACATGTTTAATCATGAGTAGGCTACTGTCATAAAACAGAAAACTTTATAGCTATATGTAGCTTTTGGTCATTAGACCTATAAAAAGTCTTAAAGTTTTTCGATGTTGTAGTTTGATATTTTTTTTTGACAAATATTTTCTAAATAAAATATAATATAATATTAGAAAAAGAGGTTGTAGAGTCATATATTCACAAAATTCAATTAGATCTAATTCAATATAAAAGGTACTTTGAAGTTTGGATCTATTATCATTTTCACATTGGTGTATGTAATGCCATGATCTATCCAAAGAAAACTCTAGTGACATTCAAAATCATATACATAATAGCTAAAACCATAACACCTCTAAAAGCACCATGAAGTAAGTTTGGATATTAGGAAAGGTCTCAAAGAAATCTAGGAAAAGAAAAATCTCAACCAAATATTAGTGTTTAAAAATCTTAAGGAGAAAGAGACACCAATCATGTAGCCTTTACCTCAAGACCCACTACACCTATTGGCAGCAAGACACATTAATATGAAATTGCTAGGATAGATAAGCCCCCACCAAGAGTGCATAAAATGATACAAGCTATGGTGGAAAACCCATGCATACACTAGGCAAGCAAAATAGTGCAAAGGGAACTCATTCAACATCATGAATCACCTCAATATGTCCATATTCAATGTATAGCTTTGGGAAGTCTTATCTACAATGAGAAAATTAAAGAGGCTTGGAAGAAGTAGAAGACATCAAACAAGAAAGGAATCCTCATAACATAACTACCTTTTCATAACCAATAATTCTTTAAGCTATAGGAAGCAAGGTAAGTAGGATCAAACCTAAACCTTTCAATTTGATGCTTGTTTATAAGAGAAAACTGATACATAAATGCATGGTATATTATAAACCTAACACATTATTAATGCTCAAAAAGGTAGTAGTCTCTTAATTAAATAGCTATTTGTTAGGAACCTGTGTGTTCCTTCTGTTTACTTTGCTAGTGTAGTGATGTCGGACGCATATGCTTTGTAAGTCGTCCCGTGAGTATATTTTATTATCCCACATGCATAGGTAGTATTACTTTTCTAGATCGTACTTAGTATATAAGAGTAGGTTAAGGCCTTTGATGGACACCG
>MU223940.1:1097271-1109237 GCA_018584345.1 Thuja plicata | reverse complement strand
AGAGTAGGTTAAGGCCTTTGATGGACACCGTCGAATTTATTGTATTGAGCTTGCTCAAAGGAGGTTACCCCCTCGAAGTGGCCCGCGATCAATAGATTCATTCTGAGTTCTGCTATTGCTTTATATTATGTTATTTTGTGCATTCTCACCATATTGCTGTAAGGAGGTTCCTCTCACTATTAGCCTATGCAGACAAGATTTTGATAGCTATATAGGACCCTAGTCAATTCTCTATGGATGATAAAAAGAATGCATCTATCTCTATATGCATGCCACAATGTCGATGTCATCCAAGATATATGTATGATAAACCTACTTATTACGTTCAATATTTTTCTTGAATCCAAATAGTTTACTATATAAAATTTAGAGGTTACCTCTCGTTAGATTATAATTAGATGCTCCTCACCACCAAGTATGACACTAGAATGAGGATGCTAATAGTACACGTAATCATAGATCATATTGAGAGTAAGTCAGTGGTTTACAATTATCCTATTCAACATTTTTTGATTAGGGAAGAATTACTCTTTATATGGAATTATATGAAAAGGGACACTTGAATCTGTTATCCATTCCCCATAGCATTCATCTGAACTTGTAGCAACAAAAATTATATCTTCTAGTTCTTCAATTATATCTCTGATTTTGTACAAGAAGCATCTTTTGGTGATTTTCCCTTCTCAATATTTGTAGATCTAAAATCCTTTTTATACCTATTTTTCCATAGCTCCAATAATTTCTCTAACATATTATCAAGAGAATTAAATTTAACTCTAGATCTTGACTAAACCTCTCCCTTGACGTTTTATTCTTGGAATATTTTTATCTTCACAATAGTGACCTCTTACTATCACTTGGCACCCTTTGATATTTTATAAAGATTTTATTCTCATTTTTTCTATAATAGAGATGTCATTACATCCTTACTCTTTAATATAGAAGAAACACAAGCAATTCACATTTCCAAATCATTTGAAGAGTTGAGTGAAGAACACAACAAATTAATACAATTATTTTCATCATATTATTTAATCAAATGGTCAATAATCAACTTGCCATAGTATTGAATGCACTTAGATATTCATTCATAGATTCACCATCATTCATTAGAAATGAATACAACTTTTTGAGAAAAAAAAAAGAGTTTAATTCTTAAAGACATTCCCTAATTAGAGACATTAGATTGAACTGTCGTTTCTAGATTCAACTATGTAGAAGTCATTTGCATCGATGTTTTAGACCACACTCCATGATCCATCATCAGGTTAAAATTTAATATAGAACTTAAAATATGAAGTAGGCTCCAACCTACCAGAGACACCAATCTGCAATTTCAAGTTAGATTTTCTCAACTCTGCTACTAAAAGAAAATTATTGATAGTCACACTGCCCATGACACCTCAATCAAAGCCATACTTTATGGGCTTAAGGTGGGAGATCATGCTTCCAAAGATTTCTTGTTGTTAGTTAATGCTCATCACTTCTCACCTAGTATCAAAAGAATCAATGACACTCACATGGTGCTCTCTAAGCTACTAGACATTCTCTAGACATTTGTTCACCATTATGAGAAAAATTTCATTGCTTAGGAGGCCATACCTAAGCAAGATACAACCTTTCAAGATTGTCTCAGTGTTGTGCCCTCTCAACGTTTTGAAGCCTAGAGAACTTTTGTGATCAAATACTCTTTGTTTAATACCTCAAGGAAGTGGTCAACTCCATGGCCTATGACAAGGCCCCTAAATGTGATGGCTTTCCTTGTAAATTTACAAAGCCTTTTGGTCTTGTGTGGGCTTTGATTTCCATAAGGTCTATTTAGAGGCCTATCACAACCAAACTCTGGGCCGGTTGATTAACAAAAGAAATATCAAATTTATACATAAGGTGGGTGACACTAAAGATATTTTCAATTGGTGGCCTATCACTCCGCTCAATGTTTCATACAAGATCATGCTAAGGAGTTGGCCTTAAAGATTCAACATTTGCTTCTACATATTATTCAACTTGAGAAAATAGGTTTCATTAAATCAGGGTTCATTTTAGATAAGATTATTATTGTTTGGGAAGGAATGTATTGGTCTTGTCATTTTCGACATAGTGCCATCTTTCTCAAAATTGATTTTGCTAAGGCTTACGACCGCATTAAGTGGCCTTTTATCTTGTCCATGCTGGATGCCCTCATATTTTGCCCTCATTTTATCTAGTCTATGAAAAGGTTGTTTAGGGATGCTTTAGTGTGTATCACCATCAATGGCTTCCAATCTTTGACTTTTGGGCCTTTCAAATCTATAAGGTAAGAGTGTCCTTTTGTTCCTTTGATATTTTGGCTCACGAAGGTTTTGGATATTTGTTGGCAAAATCTATCTTTGTAGGGTGGATTTGTGGCATTTTCCTACCCGAGCCACCTTCTCAAAAAGGTTAATGGACATTTTGTGAATGACTATTTTCTCACCTTGATTAAAGGTGATCAAAATATCTGGGAAACCCTTCAGCGCCTTGACACTTTTTAGTTGGATTTTGGTTCTATCATTTAGTGGCAAAAGACTTAGTGAACTGCCAATAATCTTTTCTTCCAACTCTACTCTAGATGTTCCATTTTCAATATTTTCAGTGGAAATGGATTGGTCATGGAAAAATATCACTTTTTGGGCATTCTCTTTGCCTTTCAAGGCTCTCAAGTAGATCTTTGGAATGCACTCTTTTCTAGAATTCAGAAAAGTTGTCTTCTTGGATTACCTAGTCACTCTTGCTGAGCTGGTAAATTTTTTTTGTTCTAAACTTCTTGTACCATGTTTACAGTTTGTCTTGTTGGGTTCCCTCTAAGGCCTCTTACAAAAAGTTGGAGAAGTTGTTTAGGGAATTTTTATGGGTGCCTTCAAATGGTCATCGTGGATTTCACACAATCACCTGGAAGTTTTGTTGTCTCTTGTGGGACTCTAGTAGTTTGGGGCTCCTTTCTACCCAGAAGTAGGTCTTGGCCTTGTGTGTTAATTAAACTATTCATGCCATTTTTGAAAATGAAACCTAGAAAATCCCTCTCAAGCATTTTATCTCTTTAATTTATCTAGTTAATAAGCCATCTTGGAAGGGGATTGGCTTTCAATCCGTTCTAATTATGATAGATGTTGATCATGTAGCAAAGGCATTTTTGTGGACAAAATAATTTAGTGGGCTAGATCCATATTCTGGGATGTCCTCTCATTTAATCAACATAATATTTGGTGATCTCCACTCATTCAAGTCAATGGGCTTCCTCTAGTCTGATTTCCTAAGGTTTGCACTTTGTATTTTCACAAATGAGGTACTTGTGCACCCCAAGACCTCTTTTCCAAAGCCACTATGAATCTTTGTTCTTGGGAAGATATCAAATCTTGTTATCGGTTTACTCAACCAAATCAACAGGCATTCACCATGGTCATGTCTCCTCTATCTTTGAATATGTTACACAAGATTGTCATTCACTCTGTAAAGCCTTGGTGGAAATATTGGTATTGGTTTCCCAATAATACCTTTTAGAGTTACAAGCCATGACCAGGTTACATTGTCTCCCTTTGCACCTTCCCATGATGCCCACATTGAATTTTCGGTGACATCGGCAGTCTCCTAGGTCCATTTGGCAATGTAGATTTTAAAATATTTGGTTTCCTATTCTTGAGCCTAAGCTTTCCCACTTCATCTGGTGTATTCTTTTCGAATGCTTGCCTTTGGGATCTCACCTTTGACATATAGGCATCCCGAACCCTCATTTCCCTTCTCGTGGGAAACTAGAGTCCTTCAAAAACCTTTTTTGATTATATCATCATGTTCAAATTTTGTGGAGTTGGATTCATGACTTCTTTTGTCCTTTCCAACCAGGACCCTTTTCCTCGAGTATAGCTCTTCTTGGGGGATTGGCCTTGCATTCCCTTCAAATTTATCTAGATTTGACATGCTTTCAGGGTGGAGATCCCCTTTTCTTTGGGGAAAGATACAAATGTTGTTTTATTTTCACACATCTCTATTGATGTAAATGTTTCATTTTTTACTAAAACTTGTATTTGTAACAATGCAATGCTTCAAATCCAACTCGAAGTTAATAAAGTTTATCTAGATGTGGCCCACCTTTAGGAGCTTCTCAAGCATCAGGAGAACGTCCCTTGTATAGTTTACAAAGTTTCTCTAGACAGTTTTGCCTCGTGTGACAACTCTCCACCTCGCAATTCTTGATGTGGCCAAATTTCCATTACTCGACGCTCTCAAACCCTGTGATCCTAGACTCTCCGATGACAATCTGGTGGTTGGAGTGGTTTTTTAGGCGATGCTTCACCTGTCCGCTACATAGGGGTTTTTCCTTCAAGTGGGGTATGGGAGGTGTAGGCTTATCCTCTAGTGGTGATAATGGTTGGTTAGCTTCTAGTGGTGATAGTGGGTGACTCAGTTTTTCCAAATGGCTTCCCAAACTTGCACTGACATTCTTGCTCACATGAGCTTGGACAAAGATAAAGAGGATATTTATTTTTTGTTGATGAGAAGCGGTTTGTTTCTGACATCACCCTTGAGCTTACTAATCAATGGAGTAATCTGGATGACAAAGATCCTTCGCCTCTATCCTTTGGTGTTGCTCTCGTCGCTTAAGCTACATCTATTTATGTAGTTTTCTTGAACTCTACCCATGTTTCCTAGTCCAACCTATGTCTATTTACATTTTGATCTTCTAACTCTGCCAATATAACACTTGAAAAGTGATTTTATATTACCTATTTTTTCTAAATAAGTTTATATTATTTTATGTTATTAGAAACACCCATACTATTTATTAAATAAATAAATAATTATAAAAAGATAAACATAAATGACTTAAACATAGATGAAAATAGAAAAAACCCAAAATGTTATCAAATAATACTTTCTAATCTGTTTACAAAATTGATCCAAACATTTAGAGGGTTAACAAAATTGATCCCCCAAAATCTATTAAGTTTCAATTTGATTTTGTAGTTAGTTTCAAATTGATTTTGTAGATGAAGCATCTTTATATTCGTGACTTTTTCTTTATAAATCTTATTCCAAAAAATTAAAAATCTCATTACCAAATTCTACAAACTGTGTTAATAAAGTTTTCTTCTTTATCGCAGTTATCCAATCATTACTAAATGAATGACATCTAGCTACCTGAAAATTCAAGCTATCTTCCCGGGCACGGCAGACTATAATCACAACGAAGAATTCTATAAAAGTGGTGAGTAATAACACGTTCTCCATTCTGAGTTGTTGAGCTTTCATTACTCTCAGAATTCATTGCTTTCCAATAAAACAATATCTTTCAATTCAATTTTTCTGATTTTGGCTTTAGTCAACTTTACTTTTGACAATCCATAATTTAATTCATACCCAACATAAAAGTTTAACGTATAAACAGATCTGTTTCTCCCTGCAAAGTCGTTGTGGGTATCATTTATTTTTGCAGCAAAGTCGTTTGTGGATGAAATGATTACCATAATAATGATTACACAACATTATTTATAAGCGTCTTGCAGAATATAATTTTTAGTTTAATTCAAATTATTGCCTTCTATGTTGTCTTTCTTTTACAAGCACTGATTAAGAATTTGTTTTCTATAATCATAATGAGATAATTATTTAAAATTGTATCAGAGATGGGAAGAATTTATTTCAATATTTAAATAAAAAAGTGAAAGCCTCATATACCGAATTGTCCAATATTTTATAAGAAATTTTTCTTATGTATTAACTCTTTTTCTGACTTTGATTTCAAGCTTCAAGATATTTACACTGAACAATAAGTTTTAGAGAAATAAAATATTATTTAATTTCTATTTACATAAAACAATTAGTTTCAGACTACACCAAGACTACACTAAGACTGCATCAAATGAAAATATTATATAATTTTGACATTGAATTATACTTCTAATATTATGTTTATTAAATGAAATTGATTTTTCTTATATTAGAAGCTGGATTTAGTTATTGGACTTTGATGAATAATTGTCAATTTTCAATGTAACAAAATAATAAAGGCTATAATTAGAAATTTAGTAAAAAAAAAAGTAGTTCCTACTTTTACAAGAATAACTAAGAAAAGTATAAATGTGATTTCATGAGCATGATTTTGAAAGATTTTATGATTGCATTTACAAATGTGCTCCCTCATACCATATGACATTAAGATGGTTCTTTTATAAAAGAAGATTGCAATTTAAATGTATATATATTGTTATTAGAATGGGTTTGTGATAATTATAATTAAAAAATATTATAAAAAAATTTAGCTCAGGTTTTCTTCACCTTGTTCTTTATGGTCCCCTGAACGGGGTTTCAATGTATACTCCCTTGAAATTTAATAAAATGTGTATACATTTTTACCTTTGAAAAAAAAGAGTTAATAGAATTTCATTAATCCCATACCTTTTTTTTTTTTTTAAATAAGGTGGTATTGCCACTTAATATATTTTATATTAATATTAACTGGTTCAAAGGGCTCGCAGAGAAAAGAACCAAAAAGAAAAACCCTGATCCTTGTTGGTAAATACAAAAGGGAGCCTTGCCCTAGAAGTAGAGTTGAAGAAGAGAAAACCTAAAGAAGAATTTAAAACTAAATCCCACCTGACTAGCCAAAAGCTAGTATACAAAATCATTGGATCTATCAGCTACACGAGAAGATACTATGAAGCCTTAAGCCAATTACAATATAAATAAAAGATATAGGGACCAATTTTCATAAGAAGCAGCTATAATGCTCAAAAAAGTGTTTGAAGACCATATTTTTGGAGAAAGCCAAGCTGGCCAAGTTCAAAAGTAGCCAATACCGTAACTATGCCTCCATGAGTGTCGGGAATGAACCAGCCGAACCCAAATGTAATTCCAAATTAGCATCATCCACCTCAATACTAGCATTCAAATCAATGTCGTTAGAAAGAGGATCAGAGATAGCCCGTTGAGGTGGATCAGTCATAGTGGAGAGGGCAGCATTACTAACATCATACTCAAGTAGATCCAACAAAGCATACACCATAGATTGAATATCATTGACACAATTCAAACTCAAATATCTACCATGAAGTTGTAATGTTGATTTTGCATGCCTAAAATTATGACGCTCGAGAGCCTTTTTAGAGCTCACATATACAGAAAAAACTGCATGATTATTAAGCAATGCATGATGGTGGAACAAATTACCAACCAACGCCACCCCCATTTCACAAATCATACTTCTGCAAGGCCCTCCACAACTTATTTGTACCCAAAAACTCAGCTTTAACAAACTTGTTAACAATAACTTCCAAATAAAATGGTGACTACAAAAGATCAAAGGAATTCGAGAGAAAAATGGACAGAACTTGTGAAGGGAAGATCATACACTTTCCCTATGGAAACAAAATGTCCTCACCCACAATCTTCCAGCTAATAGACCTCCAAATGATGGCGATCACTGATAAAAATAACTGCCAGAAGATCATCATTAACGTGCCTAAGAAATGGCTTCTCCTAGTCTTCAACCTCAAACAAGAATCTTCAATTCTGAGGGTAGTGTTCCATATGGAGGACACTACAAATAGAACAAACCCTCCATCATAACACCAATGCTCAACATATGATATGAGCACACCGCCATAGAAAATGAAGCAAGAAAACACCAAGTAAAGAGAACCTTGATATGCTTTAGTTGCAAAGAAAATGATAATTGCAAGTACAGAACAATGTTAGTGAAGATCAATAAAAGAAGTTAAGCTCACAACCATGTCGATCTACCACAAGAAATAGATCACACATGCCACAGTACATATGCATGATGCGATAAAACCTGCACAATCTCTAGAGAATCCCAAATATGCAGCCAAAACCATAACCCTTAATGATGACAAAGATAAAAATGTACAACAAGAAATATTGAATTAACATCAGCCAAGCCCCAAAAGGATTACACGGGGGAACCATAAAAGCTGCCATCCAAGATGATAATGTGACAATCTAATGGCTAGAAGAGGATCGAGGTCGCAAAGAGGTGAATAAGAGGAATTAAAACCTAGTAGACCACCCATACGTGGAACAATAAATACTCGTTGAGTGTCTGTGATAATAATTTTGTTTAAAACCACCCAGACACGTGGCAATACACACTCTTACCCACATACCTAATATAGAATGTAAACAAGCATCTAGGGTATCTTACCGAAGTAGAACGTACATGTACACCTACACACATATATATATTTATACCAATACATAATCTAGACAACATACTGCATAACAATATAAAATATTGTTACACAAAATGAATATATACTTATGTAGCAAAATAAATACATATACATGTATGCAACAATGTAGGGGAAGAAAGAAAAATTAGATAGAAAATTCCTTCTGAATAATACCTTGGAGTAGAGGATATATCTCTAGATTACATTTAGCCACAAAAGTATCAAATTCCAATTTGGAACAACCCATATTAGCCAAACAATCTGACAGAGCTTTACCTTCTCTATACACATGTGAAATAGTTACCTTATCAAAGGAATCGAGCATAGTCCAAATTTTCTCAAGTACATATTTAATACTCCATCTCACAACGGATTTAGACTTGCAAGCTGACGGGATAGGGATCTTTCTTTCTAGAGTCATCTTGACTCTAATCTAAGGCCTCTCTCTTCTAAACCTCCTAGGGTACTCTCAACCCTAATCTTGAGGCAAGTCACTAAGAACTTCTACCTCCTACTCAAGATCCATCCTATTAATCAGGTTCTTCTCAGTACTCGTTGAATTCTCATAGGTGAATTCTATCAACTTATGCCAAAACACTCACAACTCTTTCTAGGTTTGTTTCTATACTTCCTTGGGTCATTTAACGTCCTTCTTGATGATTTGATGTCTTTAAACATCCATTCAACCATCGAATTCCTACAAACTAGGATTAGGCCTAGTGCTTGCTTGTAGCCCTAATTAGGCACAATTTCTAGATTCTTTTACAAAAACCCCAAAAGAACTCCAAAACTAATTCTTGATTCTAATACCCTTTTCTAAGAAATTTAATATTTCTAAGGTGTGGATTCTTAAAACCATCCATACTACCATTGAAACTTATTAGGGACATTGTCCTTAAATGTAGAACTAATTCGGTCTTTTACTGCATTTTCTTTCTTTCCTCGATGAATTCAACTCCTCCAATGTTGTCACTACTCAAAGGGTCTTATTACTCCTCCATGGTTGACATACAACTATTAGATTGTGTTTTCAAATCCAACCTCTCAAGTTCCACACTTTTGTTTCACTTTCTTTCCTCGCCAAGCTCGCCTAGGGAAAGAGCTTAAAATTCATGGCTAACACTTCTCCTACCAAAACAAAAGGAAAAAATATGTAAAGTGGCTCCTCTTGAATTCCATCCATGTACATTCTACTCACCATGGATTCAAGAACCTTGAGGAGCCATTTTCTATTTACAGTCCAGAACTGGACCATGAACCTACAACTTTCAAGAAGTTTTTCAAGAACTTACAAAATGAAGACAAAAGACTAAACTACCTCCACACAGAGTCTCTACACAATCATTAGCAGCTAATTACAATAGAAAATATCAATTTTAATCCATTAATCAGCTTGGCTAATCAACAATGCTCAAATACAGTTAAGAACATAGTTTTCTACTTCTCATTAACTGAATTTTCAAAAACAAAAACATCCAACCTCAAAATGATGGCTTGGGAGATATTAAATAGTCTTCTCCTTGTCAGAATAACCGTTGTAATTGACCTAATTGTCCATTTAGGAAAAAAACAACTTTTTAGTATATTCCGAGCAATAGGACATGCTGAACAACTTAGTACATGTCGAGCAACATGAAATGTCAAGAAACTTTGTACATGCTGAGCAACTTTCTAAAGCTCCTAATGCCTTGGTTGGATTTCCAGAGGCCTAAAAATCACCTGTGCAACACAAAATTAACCTATAAATAATCATCTAGGTGACTAGGGTGTCTATTCACCAATTTGACCCATTTTCCCCTCTTAGGTCATTACAAGAGTGAATGAACAAACACCTTACAAAACCAACTTAAACAAATCCAAAATGTTCCTAAACTTTCCTGATTTGCTTAAGAAACTAGGAAAGTGCATAACAAAAACAAAGAAGGGCCTTTAAGCCTCGGTGCTCCTTTACCATTCTCCACTAAACAAGACAAATCAACTTCTAGGTGATTGAATCAGGTTAGGATTGATGCCTGACTTCTTGAACTCTATCTCCTACCCCCATGTAGTCTCTGAATCAGCTTTTCCTTTCCATTTGACTAGATGTTCCATGTAGGTCTTTCTTCTAGTCTTCTTAGCAACTCTTGAATTCAGTATCTTCTCTGCCTTTGGATTTGGTGCAAATAGATGTTTCAGTATCTTGAGTTCCTTTGCATCCTCTGAAAGATCAGGATCTCCCGCTGGAATTGGTCCTTTGTAGTACACAAGGTCTGCCACATTCAAGACTGGAGATAATCCTATGTCTACAGGAAGGTCAACTTTGTAAGCATTAGACCCATGCTTTTCCAGAATTATACAAGGGCCAATCTTCCTCATCTGAAGCTTAATTGGGACACCTTTTTGTAGTCTTTCTTTTCTTAGGTGCACCATGACCAAATCTCCAACTTGGAACTGAACATCTCTTTTCCTTTCATCCACCTTCTTCTTGGTATGAGTTGCACTCTCCACTAATGCCTTCTTTACAATATCATGGAATTCTTTCATGGGCTGAGCAAAATCTTCAAAATAACCACTCTTCATTGCTGTCGAGTTCTCTAAGTTCACATATACCCCTGGGATGAATCCCATACACTACTTCAAAAGGGTTATTTCTAGTGGACCTATTTACTTTGTCATTATAGACAAATTCTTCTTGAGCAATTAATTGATCCTATGATTTTCCATACTCTTTTGTTAGACATCTCAAAATATTTCCTAAACTTCTGTTCACCACCTCAATTTTCCCATCCATTTGTGGATGGTATGCAAATCTAAAGGAAAGATTTGTATCGAGCTTCTGCCATAGAGTTTTCCAAAAATGACTCATAAACTTAGAGTCTCTATTTGATACAATATTGAGGGGTAATCCATGCATTCTTACTGCTTCCCTAAAGAAGAGATTTTCTATATAACATGCATCATGGGTAGTTTTACATAGCACAAAGTGATCCATCTTGCTAAACCTATCCATAATCACAAAAATATTGTTCATTCCCTGCTTGGTCTTAGGAAGTCCAACTACAAAATCCATACTGAGGCACTCCCAAGGTCTATTTGGGATTGGAAGGGGTTGATACAACCCTACATTAGAGGAAGTCCCTTTAGCATTTTGACAGACTATACAAGTCTCTACATACTCTTGGACATCCCTACTCATTCTTGTCCAATAATAGTATCTCTTTACCAACTTTAAAGTTTTTTGCACCCCAAAATGTCGACTCAATGAACCATTATGCTTTACCTGCACTATGTCCTTCCTCATTAAACCTATGGGTACACAGAGTTGTCCTCCCCTAAACAAAAGACCTTCTTGTAGGGTAAAATCATAATACTCACCATGAAAGTGGTTTTGAAATTCTTTACATACCTTGTAGGCTATTGAGAAGTCCTCATCATCTGGATAAAGATCCTTGAAGCTTTCTATGCCAATGCTTCTTAACTAAATTTATTTCACTATGAGAAATATTTGGTCGTAAAAGCACAATAATCTGTCACCCTTTTACAAAGGAAAAGGACAACAACACCAAAACTGTAAAACTTGAAGGGCATAAAAGTCACATTTCTATTGAGAATTTGAAGATGATGTAAACTGATGAAATGTGTCAAATAGGATGAACTATATGCCTATAATTTTTTTAAAAAAAATTGAACCAAAATTAATATGTTTTTTGAAATTTTTAGGTCTATTTTTCATTTTCTGAAAAAACTATAAATCAGGGAGTTTACTTCCCGCCAAATAATTAT
>MU223940.1:1084203-1097001 GCA_018584345.1 Thuja plicata | reverse complement strand
ATTTAGAATTTTTTTATATTATCCGAAGCAATGAATTCTGAAAGATTTAATAACCTACATGTAGTTTTTAATGAATTTGTTCAATGTTTTGTAGTCGAAACAATATAAAATTTATATCTCAATAATCTTAGTTTTGAGATCTAGAAAAGGGCACTTTTAGTTTTTGACATTGTCTAGTTTGAGAAGAGAAAAAACCAGCAGAAGTGCAAACTTCTGGATTTTTTATGTTTTTGGAGGTTTGGCTGCCACATGGCATGTCACCTAGGTAGACTCGGCCGAGTCCTACTTTCCCTTCCATTGGCTCGCGCACGAGCCGACTTGGCCACGTAGGCGCCATTCGGTGCCACATAAACTCGGCCGAGTTAGATTGGGCCGAGTTTGACTCGACCGAGTATGACATGAATGAGCGCCCAAAATTGTCCTTAGGGGTGACAGATTATTGTGCTTTTACCCTTGGATCAATGCATCCACCACCTTATTTTGAACTCCTTTCTTGTGCTTGATGGTGAAGTTATAGGCTTGGATATACTCCACCCACTTCACGTGCTTATGGTTGAGCTCATCTTGTGAATTCAAAAGGCTTAAAGCCTGATTGTCAGTAAAGACTACAATTTCCTTAGGAAGGAGATAATGTCTCCACTTCCTTAACTCTTGCACCAATGCATATAGCTCTAAATCATGAGGAGTACTTTTTCTTTGCATCATTGAGTTTTTCACTATGAAAAGCTACTGGCTTTCCCTCTTGACTCAAAACTGCAGCTATTGCAACATTACTGGCATCACATTCCATAGTAAACAATTTGTCAAAACTAGGAAGTGTTAGTATAGGTTGGGTGGCTATTCTCTTCTTCAAATTCTCAAATCCCCTATTAGCCTTCTCATTCCATTGGGATTTGGCTTTCATGCCCCATTTTTTGTATCTAAAATAGGTGCATTGATTTAACTAAACTATCTGATAAAATTCCAATAGAACTATGCTAGTTCGTGGAAGCTTCTCACTTCTTTGGATGACTTAAGTGTAGGCCAATTCAAGATTTCTTCCACCTTGCTTGAATCCATCTTCAAGTTGTCCTAGGATATAACAAAACCCAATTATACTAACTCTTGCTTCATGAACTCACTCTTTTCTAGGATGATTGTCAACTTCTCTTCATGCAGTCTTTGCATTACCATCTGCAGGTGCTTAAGGTGTTCCTCCTTGGTTTTACTGAACACTAATATGTCATCTAAATACACAACAACCCATTTTCCAATGAAGTATTTTAACACTTCATTAATTAATCTCATAAATGTGCATGGGGGCATTGGACAACCCAAAAGGCATAAAAATCCACTCATAGAGTCCCTTTGTGGTCTTGAAAGTAGTTTTCCACTCATCTCCACCTTTAATTCTTATCTAATGGTAGCCACTCTTCAGATCTATTTTGGATAAATACTTATCTCCCCTAGATAATCCATCAAATCTTCTATCCTAGGGATTGGAAATCTATATCTGATAGTAATTGTATTTATGGCCTTGGAGTCTATACACAACCTCTAAGTACCACCCTTCTTTGGGGCTAGGATAGTGGGAACAACACATGGACTTATGCTCTTTCTAATCAACCCTTGGTCTGGTAGCTCTTTAATTTGGCTAGCAATTTATTCATTTTGTTGTGGGGTCATTTTATAAGCAGCTTTATTTGGGAGTGAGGCTCCTAGGATGAAGTCAATGTGATGACTAATAGACCTCTCAGGTGGTAGGGTAGCTGGTTGACCATTATTGACTATGTCTTGGTATTGGTTTAACAACTCTTTGATTTCTAAAGGTAGATCTTCCTTCTTGTTTCCCTTCTCATCCTTAGGCTTTAGAACCAAAGTAAAGCCCACTCCTTCTTCTTCCTCTAGAATTTTCAAGAATTATTTTTCTCCTACCAATAATATGTTAGGAACCCCTTTCTTCACTTCTCCTTCTTCCAATATTGCCTATATCTTGAAAGTTACTCCATTTTTCTTAAAGGAATAGGAGTTCTTAGCTCCGTCATGCATTGTAGCTCCGTCAAACTGCCAGGGTATACCCAAAAATACATGACAAGCATCCATGGGAAAGATATCACAAACCACTATGTCCTTACACCTCCATATAGAAAATTCCACCTAATCTTGATCATTGACCAACACATGTTGATCTTTATTCAACCAAGTAACTATGAAAGGGTTAGTATGAGGAATCTTTTTCAATTTTAACTTTTCAATAGCTTCCATAGGAATTATGTTATTAGTAGAACTAGGATCTATGATAACTTTACAAACCTTACCTACTACCTTGCACTTGAATCTAAACAAAGATCTTCTTTGGCTTGAATCTTCCTTGATGCACTCTTTCAGGAGTGTTCTTCGAATCATCAAATTCTCCCCTATCTCAGAATCTAGGGCTACTTCTGATGTCTTGATACTTGAAGACTCTTCTTGCACATAATTGACACTTTTCTCTCCTCCTTGTGATGTAGAACCCTTCTCAAGACACCTATAGGCAGGATTCCCATACTGGTGGCAATTGTAGCACTTCATTGAAGAGAAATAAGATCCTCTTCCCAGGTTATTAGACCTTCCTTTTGAATTTCTATTGGAGCCTCTTCCTCTATTATAACCACCTCTTGTTTTAGTAGATTCTACTTGATTCTTAGTGAGTTTAGACTCACTCTGATTTCTAGCCTCAAAGTTCCTTCCACCAAAACTTCCTCTCTAACTTCTACCATCTCTTCCTCTACTACTTGAATCTTGTTTCTTTTTTAGCTTCTCTTCCACCTTGAGAGCTAGATGATAGCATTGATGTACTGTCTTGGGGCTTAATAGGCTAATTTCCTCTTGGATATTCCACTTCAAACCATTCAGATACATAGCCACTTTTAGGCTCTCCTCTTCCATTACATGCGACTTTAGGCATAACTTATGAAACCCTTCTATATAGGCACTGACTTCTAAGTCTATCTATCTTAGATTATGCCTTTTCTTGTGCAACTGCACCTCATAATAATCAGGAAGATAAGTTTCTCTCATTTTGGCCACCATGAATTTCCAACTGGTTATAGGATTCTTCCCTTCTTTGATACTTTCATCTTGGACAAACTTCCACCAAGTGAGAGAAGTCCCTCTCAATCTTGCCTTGGTTATTCTGACTTTTTGAGCCTCTATCACATTATCACATTCAAAGTGATTTTCCAATCCTTCTATCCACTCCATGACTACTTCAGGTTCCATCTTTCCAATGAATAGAGACACACCTTCTAAGGAATTACGACTCATTTATTTTAAATCCTTCAAGAATGGATCTTCTTGAAGCACGGGGGTTGGTTCTGGTATTATATCTTCCTCAGCCACTAACTTACCCTTTCCTTCAATCTCTCTCATAAGCTCACTGACTGCTACAGTCCTAAGTTGCACTTCTTCTGACTTAGTTTCCATCTTGGCCAATTGTTCCTTTAGGAGTCTATTCTCCTCTTTCTTCTCTTCTACATACTTTTCTAGGTCAACATTAGTCACCATCTTGGATGGATCTATAGATTCTGGCGAAGCTAGCATCCAAACAACACAAGTCCAATCTTTAGGCTCTTATACTAGTCTGATGGGATAGGGATATTTCTTTCTAAAGTTATCTTGACTCTATTCTAATGAATCTCTCTTCTAGACCTCCTAGGGTAATCTCAACCCTAATTTTGAGGCAAGTCACTAATAACTTCTACCTCCTACTCAAGATCCATCCTTTCAATAAGGTTCTTCTCGGTGCTAACTGAATTCTCATAAGTAAATTCTATAAAATTATGCCAATACACTCACAAGTCTTTGTAGGTTTGTTTCCTTACTTCATTGGCTCATTTAATTTCCTTCTTGAGGATTTGATTCCTTTAAACATCCATTCAACCATTGAATTCCTAAAAACTAGGATTAGGCCTGGTGCTTGCTTGTAGCCCTAATCAGGCACAATTTCTGGATTCTTTCACAAAAACCCCAAAAGACCTCCAAAACTAATTCTTGATTCTAATACCCTTTTCCAAGAAATTGAATATTTCCAAGGTTTGGATTCTTTAAACCATCTGCACTACCATTGAAACTTCTTAGGGACACTATCCTTAAATGTAGGATTAATTTGGTACTGCATTTGCTTTCTTTCCTCAATGAATTCAATTCCTCCAATGTTGTCACTTATTAGAGGGTTGTATCACTCCTCCATCATTTCCATCCAACTATTGGATTGTGTTTGAATATCCAACCCTGCAAGTTCCACACATCTGTTTCACTTTCTTCCCTAATCGGGCTATCGCCAAGCTCGCCTAGAGCAAGAGCTCAAAATTCATGGCTAAGACTTCTCCTACCAAAACAAAAGGAAAAATTATGTATAGTGGCTCTTGTTGAATTCTATTGAGGCACATTCTTGTCACCATGGATTCAAGAACCTCGAGGAGCCATTTTCTATTTACAGTCCAAAACTGGACCAGGAACCTACAACTTTCAAGAAGTTTTTCAAGAACTTACAAAATGAAGATAAAATGCTAAACTACCTCCACATAGAGTCTCTAGAGAATCATTAGCAACTAATTACAATAGAAAAGATCAAGTTCAATCCGTTAATCATCTCAGATAACCAACAATACTCAAATACAATTAAGAACACAGTTTGCTACTTCTCATTAACTAAAATTTCAAAAACAAAAACATCCAACCTCAAAATGATGGCTTGGGAGATCTTAAATAGTCTTCCCCTTGTCAGAAAAATCGTCATAACTGACCTAATTTCCATTTAGGACAAAAAAAAAATTGTTGAGCAACAGGACATGCCAAGAGACTTTCTAAAGCTCCTAATGCCTTGGTTGGATTGCTAAAGGCCTACAAATCACCTCTTCAACACAAAATTAACCTAGAAACACTCATCTAGGAAACTAGGGTGTCTATTCACCAATTTGACCCATTTTTCCCTCTTAGGTCATTACAAGAGTGAATGAACAAACACCTTACAAAACCAACTTAAAAAAATCCAAAATGTTCCTAAACTTTCCCAATTTGCTGAAGCAACTAGGAAAGTGCACAACAAAAAAAAAAGAAGAGCCTTTAACCCTCGGTGCTCTTGCACCACAAGCATTGATGATAAGAGCAGAATCACCTTCAATACATGAATATTAAGCATTTTAATTTTTTTTTCAAAAACCAAACCTTCCAACAAAGCCCAAGCCTCATCCATATTATTGAAATCCAAGGGGATAGATAAAGCTTTAAGAGAAAGGACTTGACCAAGACGATTACGCAAGGAGATCCCTATCCCAGAGTCACCCAGATTCCCCTTAGAGGAACCGTCAAAATTTAATTTACAAAAAAATCAAGTTAGGGGGGATGCCATTTAATTCTTTTCCTATCAATAGAAGGATTTGTGATTCTAGGAAAAACCAAAGAAGAAGGAATCAAAATCAATTTCTAGTTAGAAATAACAAAACTATTCCAAAAAGAAAATTCAGCATTGGGATTAAAATGAGACTACATATAGGAATTTACTTGTTCTAAAATGTGTTTTTCAATTAGAGAGAGAACATGAGACACATCTGAAGTGGTTTTTCTAAAAATACGCCAATTTTGTTCCCACCAAATCGACCAAATTACAGAAGATAGGATGATAAACCAAAGATATGAAAAATAGATGATGAATACAATGTTGGCCAAGATTGAAACAAGTCCCAAAGTGAGTAGGATAAAGGAAATGAAAGTGATAACTTATTCATCACAAAAGACCAAAACTGGGCTACAAAATCACAATGAATAAAAATATGATATACATTTTCATCAGATTTACCAAAAAGAACATAAGAGAAGGGGGGAAATCTGAAAATGAGACATTCTATCACTAGTAAGAATTCTATACTAAAGATCAAGCCAAGAAAAGACTCTCGCCTTAGGAAGCACTACTCTAGCAGAAAAGATAAGCCTGTTGAGACAAAGACTGGTTATCAATATGTTGAATAGCCTTATATCCTGCTTTGACTGAATACTTCCTTGATTTAGAAGGGCAGCATAATATCTTATCTTTTCCACAGGGGAGGTAAACAACTCGATATTCAAGAGTTGTATTGAATGTATGAATCTACAAAGGAGATAGAGGTAGAGAAGAAGGATCCTACCAATATACTTTATGAGAGTGATATCTACATAGTCAATATAATCAATAAATTTAGATTCCCAATGACAAGTGAAAATTTCTATAAAATCTTCAAGAGATACTATGTTAGGATTAAGTAATACTGAGAGGGGGAGTGAATCAGTATTACGGCACTTACTATAAAATTTAAACCAATTCCAAATAAACCATACACATGATGAAATGAAAAGAACATAAACAAATAACACATAACTCATAACACCATTATTTATTGTTGAGGAGACCCTGGCCAAGGGAAAACCCCGATGGGGATGGTACCCACAAGCATGCACTAAAGTATAATGTCCTTGTAAGGAGACCTAGCCCTATTAGGATCTGAATATTACATAGTAAATTTTTTTGTTAGAGGAATAACAAACCTATTAAAGGTATACAACACCCTGTTAGGGGCTAACTGAGCTTAAAGTTTTTACAAAAAAATGTTTTTTACAAAGTGTTCTTAGTAATGAACAAAACAAGCATCTGCAATGCTTAGATATTTCCAGTCATAACTCTTCAATGATCTCTATCAATCCTCTTCTCTCCCATTTGCATACTTGTATCTCACATACACATCAAAACTCTCATATCCCATATGTTCACTTTACGAAAATTCTTCATATATATATATATATATATATATATATATATATATATATATATATATATTTCATTAACAAGTTGGCTCACTTAACTAATATTACATAGTCGGCTGTCAATACAAAATAGATTTAATAATGTAAAGAGAAAATAAAAATTCAGTGCTCTTACATAACAAAAATATAGGTTATCCAAAATCATAATCCAACTTATCTTTCCTGGATTCCACGACATACTCCTCAAATCATTGCTACTGGCCAACTGCTTTGTTACGTTGTTCTATTTTCGTCTCCTGCCTTCAAATCTCTCTAACTCTCTGTAATCCTCACCAAAACCAAATTGATCTTAGATGGAGGTCATACATACCCCATAGTATCTTCCTTTAATCTCTCTAGTCATAACTCATCGATCTCGATCTTCGATACCCAAAACAACTATGTATTTATGCTTCTATACTTAGTCGATTCCAAAACTGAATCACCAAAACTTAACTTTATTCCAATCGATCAATATACCAAATGTGTTTCCAGAAATGAAAACAAAAAAGTGACTCATAACATACCAAAAAGATCACTTTCCAACAATCTCTCCCTTTGGCATTGATAGCAACACTTAACGAAAAATGACTAAGTGTTCCAACATAAAAACTCTCTTCTCTCTTCCTCTTCTCCTTTACTCATTTTTCTTCTCTCATCTCCCCCTTTAACAACAATAGAAATTGTGCATAAAAAAATAATAAAATTAGTGTTTGCTCACCATTTTCAAAATATCTTGAAAGGAATCTTCCAAGATCTTCACTTCTGTGTTCCGTGATTCTACCAATAGCTGACTAACATGAATTAGTCCATTCAGTGCATATGATGATGTCTCTGCTACTTTCAACACCATGGGCATAGAGTTTGTCAATTCTTATGTGGTCTTCTCCATGTCAGATAAATGAACTTCAATAATTGATAGCTTAGGAGTGATTAGACTCTTTAGAAAACCAAACCTTGTCATAACTCTCCCTTTCACTATATCCAATACATTCAGCTTGTCCAAAATCCTTGTTACCTCTCTGTCCATTTCCATTATAGATTGTGAGGAGGTCTCACAATTGTCCATCATTCTATTAAAAGTTTCCATGTCCTTTGCAATAATATATTCAATGTTCTGAATATGTCTGATGGGGTTCATGCAATAACTGAAGAGCATCCTTCCATGTGAAACACAACTCATAGCCTTTACTGTAGAACATCTCAGAATGCCCAAGTCCCATGAAATAGACTGGCAAACTTCCATCAGCTTATTCTCCAAATAGTTCTTCTCTACCTTTTCTTCTACAATATTCACTAGGGTCTCATAGTGACCATCAATATCATCAAGTGCCAACTTTAAGTTCTCTACTTCATCTTTAGTTTGGAAAACAATAGGTACTGGAAGCAATTTATTCACAGTATCGATTGCTCTAGACATTACCTTAGTCTTCTTGTCACCTTTCTTCTCATATCTCTCTTTTTCTTTTGTAAATGTTGTAAAGGCTAGACTCATCAATTCATCCTCATCCATGCGATCAACATAAAAATCTATAGGTTTGTCTTTACTTGCCAACAATAAGATAGAATATGTGTCAATTTTAGTTTTGAATTCAACTTTTGTCTCTTCTTCTTTCTGCTTTCTTTTTGTTCTTGTTTTCTCAGTTCTTCCTCTTTTTGTTCTTCCTCTTCAACCACTGTATTGTGAATGTTTCCTTCAAATGGATCCTTCTCATCAAGTGATGTTTCAAGAGTCACAGGTACACCAAAAACATAGAAATCTGGTTGCATATAATCTTTTCTCTTCTAAACACTTGTCTTAGCTGATTTAGAACTCTCTCCAATTCCTAAAGGTGTGGGCATTGTAGGTTTAGGAGGTGGAGCCTTCTCAGGAATTTCACTCATTAGTATCTGATCCAATGCTTTATGAGTCTCTTCTATAAATTCTTCATATTTTCTAGCCATGATTTTCACCAATCTTGCCTTGGTCCTCAACAAAGGTTTTAGTTCACCAAATATTCTATCTCTCTCTTGCATAGAAACTACTGGTAACATATTATCAATCGCTTGATTCCTAATAGTATCATCTTCAATATGCACTAGCTATTTTCTTATCTCTAGTCTACCATACAAATCTTCAGGTACACTTCCCTCTGTCTCTAATAGATTTTTCTTGGAAAAAAGTAAGTGATTTACCACAATACCTTCAATCTTAAGTTTATCAGATTCCTCATACCTTTCATAGTACCTGTTCATTGAAACTATCTTCCCTTGCTTAATAGCTCTCTTATCAATCATCTTCAAGTTTTGTTTCCACACTTGTTTGTCACTAGTGGTCTCTTTTTCATCTTTCTTCTCTTCTCCTTTAGTCCTTTGTTCTTTAGGGGGTGAATCCAGTTTTTTGGATCTAGTATTTACTCGAGGAACAATCTTTGATGTCTGCGAGGTCTTTTATGGTGATGAAGAGGTGGTTACATCAATAACTATAGGAGGTGGACAAGATACCATCACAACTTTAGTAGGTGGAAGGGATGCATTAGCAGTACTTTCCAACTCATAAGATCGCTCTGCCATCTTCTTCTTTACTTCTTCCAACTCTTCTTTAGTCAAACCTGCCTTAATTCCACAGTCATCAATAATGTTATCTTAGTTTATTTTCCTCAAACCTCTAGTCTTCTCTTGTCTTACTTTAGCTTATTTTTCCTCATATGTACCCCATATCGCCTCAGATGTATCAACTTCAGATGCTAGAACATGTTCAATATGCATAGTTAAGACTTCTGAACTTACTTCATAACCCATAGGGTAACTCCATTTCTTCCTAGGAACAATTGCCTCAAAACATACATAATCAGTTTCAACCATGAAACAGATTGTATCCTTATACTTCTCAACTAACTCTTCAGGAATTTTGTATCTCTATTTCATCCGCGTCTGAAGAATCTTAATCATTCCAAATAGTTCTCCATCAAGCCATGTGCATTTTTCCATTTGTAACTCTATGATGTCTAAATACTAGTAGGCATACCTTCTCTCCATGCTCTAGGGTGCATGCCTGGAAACTTATGCTCAATGTGGATTTACATATGGACTAGTAGTGAACCAAATCTAAAGGTTTTAGACTTATCTTTCTTGATCAACTTAACATTCTCCAAAAAAAATTGTGCCAAAACTTTGCATAGGTTATACTTAGTATTTTCTTTCACCATCTTGTAAGCCATCATAATGACTCCTACAAATACTGAATTAGGTCTACTGCTGTAGTAAAATTTATATCCAAGTATCATCGCAATCAATCTCACATCTTGTTGAAAAATGTCATTCACTGTCATAGCTCCTATGTCCCATTTGGAGTGTGTTAGGGTTTCAACTTGTTTCTTTATGTGCTTCTCCACCACAGGGATAACTTCAGTATTGTCTAATCCAATTATCTCATGAATCAACTAACTACAAATATTTATAGGTTGCTCTCCTATCCAGATGAACTGATCATGAATTCTTCTCAATAATATTTTGAACCATTCATCTTTGCCAAATTCATATAAGTCCAGTATTTTCATAATGCTTAACTCATCTATATGTTTGAATTCATCTCTCATTTTTTCATTATCAGTCATGTACTCCATCTAAGTAGAAATATCATCAATACCCAGTATATCACACTTGCAATGAATGTATGCCCTAATATATTCTACATGCAAGATGTCCTGCAGTGTTTGGGAAAATGCTCCTTCAGGTTCATCTTCACAAGACTTAAAAGGATGTTTCTTGAATTTGTATCTAGGTTGATCCAAAAAATCATAAATCAAATGTGCATCCATATCTTTTGTATGAGTAGATGATGTAGATACCACAATCACGCTGAATTCCAAATTTTCGCTTCGATCGATCACACAATATAGTTGTTAGATAGTCTAACACTCTCTAATCTCTGATCTCCTTAGGTTTCTGCTCTTTAAATGGTAAAGAAATATGAATCTCAGATTTCCTTTATTCATTTCTAAGTGTAAAATTCACATTACCCAATACACTTAACATTGTACACTATCCAGTCAATCACAAATCCCGCGATCACAAAATATGCATCATCTGATGTTGCACTCTCGAATATAAGTTCTATGATGTCTACACACAACATACCTAAGCTTGCTAGAGCTTACTCCTTAGAATCAGGGGCTAGATACAATCTATTGTGTTCATCCAATGCTCCCCCTAAGGCCATGATTGACCATTCAGGTTGATTATGCTTTGTTATCATCAAGCAAAGATCCAGTAGCATCTATTGTCTCTCCTTGAACCAATATCTCACTTGTCTCTTTGATTTTCCATATCTTGCCACTACTTTTATCTTCTGCTTTCTTGAAACAATTTTCAAAATCACTCTTGTATTCTGCAAGACTTTTACCAGTATCATTGTCATTCTTCTTTTTATCTATAGGAGGTGGTACACTTCTATTATTTACTCCATTATACCTGTAAAACTTCACTATATGACCTGGATTATTGAATTTGTAACATATAGGAGGTCTTATGTCCTAATTTACTTGTAGCTTACAATACTCCACAATGTGTCCAAGATTATTACATTTGTAACATGTGGGTTTCACTGTAGATTCATCTCTACTGTCTTGTCTATATCTAGATTGGTCAAGTTTCCTACATTCTTCTTTCTTGTGCCCATACACATTACAATTAAAAAAATAACCAGTAAAGGTTTTGAAAGGGGCATTACCTCTGAAATCTCTTTTCATGTGTCCAAACTTGTTACAACCAAAACATCTACCTCTGAAAGGTTTGATCTGTTATTTAGGTTCTTCAAGAATAGGTTTTTCTGCATCAATCTTCACATCAGATTTCTCTTCTTGATTAATGGAACATTCAGCTTCATTAAATCCTATACCAGACATATCTCCTTTAGGTTCTTGTTTGTCTCTTTGTTCATCGATCAAGTCACTACTCATGTGAAGTTTCTCAATATGTTTCTTTGTCTCAACAAGTTCACCTTTTATGATCTGATTATATTTCTCAAATTCTAGATACTTGTTTCTGTAATGGTCAGCCTCATTCTTCATTTGTTCCATCAAAACATTTGCATTCTTCAAAGCTTCTTCAATCTTGTTTTTAGCATCTTTTTCTGTAGAATCTCTTTAGCTATTGCTTCATTCTCAAGCTTCAAAGTATCATTCTCTTTTTCAACTTACTTTACCCATTCTGAATTATCATTGTCTGAATCTTCTTTTATCTAAACCACAAGATCCTGTCTCTGATTTCTGGAAATTTCAAGCTAGTCTTTCAGTTTCTTAATGAATCCCTCTGATCTCCTTAATTTGAATCTCAAGTCACCATTCTCAACTTTAGCTTTATCAATGTCTTGAAGTGAAGCTTCAAAGTTTTCTTGCAAATTATTTGAATCCATTATGATCTCCCTTAAGATGTTAAACTTTCTCTCCAAGGGCCAATAACTCTGATACCAATTGTTAGGATTAAGTAATATTGAGAGGGCGGGTGAATCAGTATTAAAACAATTATTATAAACTTTAAACCAATTCCAAATAAACCATAAGCATGATGAAATGAAAAGAACATAAAAAAAATAACACAAAACTCATAACACCATTATTTGTTGTCGAGGAAACCCTAGCCAAGGGAAAACCCTGGTGGGGATGGTACCCACAAGCATGCACTAAAGTATAATTTCCTTGTTAGGAGACCTAGCCCTATTAGGAGCTGAATATTACATAGTACATTTCCTTGTTAGAGGAATAAAAACCCTATTAAAGGTATACAACACCCTATTAGGGGCTAACTGAGCTTACAACTCTTACAACAATACTTCTATTACAAATTGTTCTCAATAATCAACAAAACAAGCATCTTCAATGCTTAGATAGTTCCAGTCATAAATCTTCAATGATATATGTCAATCCTCTTCTCTACCATTTGTATCCATGTATCTCACATACATATTACAACTCTCATATCCCACATGTTCACTTTACAAAAAGTCTTCATATATATATATAT
>MU223940.1:1050347-1068936 GCA_018584345.1 Thuja plicata | reverse complement strand
GGATCTATAACCTACCCAAAATGAAAAGACTTTCAGATAACCCATCCGGCTTAAAGAAGGAAAGGCAGTGGCAGGGAAACCCGGCAAGAACTTCCTACCTAAGGAAGACCTAGACCTAGACTCAAACGCAATTAAACTTCACTAAGACGCAAAACTTCCACTTTTTTGAAATGGCTACATGTTTAAAAGTGGAGGCAACACAACTATTTTAGGTGATGCAAATTTACTAATGCAAACCTAATAGCACATTTTTGAGCTTGATCATCGAATGTATATTACAATTGAATATTAGTCATTATACAATGAATGCTAAGTGTTCCATTCATTCTCATGAGAGATAGGTTCTTATGAACCACTACTCATGAAACATGGGTCAGTGAGTTTGACCAAAATAACTACACACTTGAACCCTGATAGCAATATCACAAGCATCTACCCATCTTTCTCACATTTAACATATATTTCTAGTACAAATCTAGATCCATCTCCTTTGCCTAAAATTAATTTGATTACCACTTCATTAATTAAACTTTAGATATTTAAAAAATATATATTTTTCCTATTCTTTATTCACATATTGTGTAAGACGCGTTTTCCCTACTTTTTACCCTCAAATCAAACACTTAAAAACACATTTATTTTTAAATTGCCTCTATACCAAAAAAAAATCGGCCCTAGAACTTTTTTTTTCAAATTCGTAAAAACACAGTAAGTTTTTGCGGATTTTTCAAATTTGGTCAATGATGCATTCTATCTAAAACTTAATCGCGTCCAAAAAAAATCCAAAACAACTTTAACTTACAAACATATAAATATCATTTTTATTACTTTACAAAAGATACATATCACACAAATTCAAAATAAAAAATTAAAAAAAAATCCAATAAAAAAAGATGTGACAACCCCAAAACCATGTGCATGAAACTTCCCTTGTTCCTAAATAAGGGTTAGCCTTTCAAATCCATGATTAGGGGACAACCCCTAAAAAGAAAGGCTGTCCAACTAAGAAAAAAGAGAGGATAATAATAAATTCAATATTGAATTATACCCGACAAATGTTTCCAGCCCAGCAGAGGATAAGGTCAAAACAATCTTTTCTAAACTCTCAAACAAAGCGAGAATAAATACACGCCAACTAAAACGGGAATAAAAACCGCCATTCGAATACCAAATAGATGACGATTACAAGGAAATAAACGATAAAATAAGATAACGTTAGCATAACACAAAAATGTGTCCCCGATCGTGCGGGCCCCACCAAACTCCTTATCCACTTACTCCGTCCTTGTCGTACATGAATGACATCATCCCATTTAAACCCCCCCCCCCATACATACATACTTTTCATCATAACATCATATTGTTATTGCTCTTGTTTTACTTCTGCCACATGACGTGGCATGTCCACGTAGTTTCAGGTCGGTAAATTTTTTTGCCGGATTTTTAAACGCGGACGGTTTGTCGCGTACAGCCACGTGAGATGGGTTTGATTGCCACGTCACGAGCGTTTCCGACGCGCCGCGAAAGCCTCCTAACACGTGGGAGAGGAGAGCTCCCGTTGACACGTGGGAGTGGGGGCCCACTTGGTGGGGCGTGACCGACAAAGCAATTATGGGTATTAATTAATTTGTGAAATCAAAGCTTTTTGTATGACATTTTCAATGTATTGTGATGGGAAGGTTATTTAATCATTTTTGTCTTATAATATTAAAGGTTGTGATGGGAAGGTTATTTAATCATTTTTGTCTTATAATATTAAAGGTTGTGATGGGAAGGTTATTTAATCATTTTTGTCTTATAATATTAAAGGTGGGCCATGATTTCTTGGCTTTTAAGTGCAATTATAAACTGTTGATTTTACTTATCTCCGTGAGATTGCTACACTTTAGGGGGAATTATCGAAAGAAAAGTAATATCTGTTTTTATTTTGGTGTGTAAATTTTAAAATTAGAGAGTTGTTGAGAAGTTGGTTGAAGTTGTTTGGTTTATGCATTGTATTTTTCCCTAATATTTGTATATTAAGGTTAAAATAGTATATTTGAATCTTTAATATAATGAATTATAAATAGAAAATGTTATATAGGGGGTTTACATAGATGTTTTGGATTTTATTATAGGAAGGGGATAGAAATTAATGTATAATTTAAAAAATTAGTTCTCTAAAGTTAGTTTACTAAAATATCTATTTCAATGATTTTGCAATTTTCTATGATTTTTGAGTTCAATTTTCTAAGATGTGAGTGTCTCATGAAAATGCACGACTCAACAATCCATTGGAGAGTTGTGCTTCTTAGAATTTGGTAGGGTAACACCCTTGTCATTCAAGTTGGATCTCATAGATAAACTTGAACCTTCCATTTTAGGCTAAATCCTCTACTTTGAAAACAATAGAGGATTATCTGATTCTTCAAAATACACATAATAACAACTTTTATTCTCTCAAGCTCTCTCATATCCTCTTCTTGCAACATCTCAACTACTTGAAGTCCGTGCATGAATAGTTTTCATAGCTTTTTTGTGTACCAAATTTTTTGGCCATTAGAGTGATCATCTCTAGAAGATCCTTGTAGTGTTCTATAGGGTTCTCTCTCCTTCACTGTGGAGGTTTTATGATATTATTTTTATTTTTGTATTGTAGTTATTATCATTTCTTTTTAAGCATTTATATTTGTTGTCTCTTTGCTATATTTTTACTTTCTATTGTCTAGCTTGGCTATTCATGGAGGTAATAATACCAAAGTGGGGGTGGGACCAAGGAAAATATCTCAACATAGCCATCCAACCTTTCTCTTCGTATTCTTTGTGTGTTGGTTTCTCTAGAGTCTCTCATAATTTTGGCATACTAGTTACTTCTATTTTCATTTAATATATACTAATATATTTCAAAAAACTATTATTTCTATCAATATATTATTTCATCACTTTATTTACTTTCATTCTCTCAAAATGTATGCAAGCATTGATTTTGCATCATTATGTGGACCGTTGTTGTAAGTAGATATGGATGATAATGCACTACACTATATCTTGTGTGTGGTACTAACATCCAAGAAAGTTATCTTGAATAGTGTGTACAATACTTGTACACCTCTCCAATTTTTATTTATGCGGTAATTAGACATTATTTTGGAAATAGAGACAATTTATTCAACTTTCATTTATGCAATTGAAATTTGTAAAATGTATTAATTTTGTTCATTTCAATTACAATTAATTTGTTTAAAAGGTTAAATTGAGTTGTTGTACTTCTAATTTACTTGAGTGTAATTGAGAAGTGAACTCTCATTGGAAATACTTATTCTTTGTATAGTTCTTTGTCCACCATTACACCTGTGGAATATAAATGAAAGCTTCATAAGAAAACACCTATAGATGATCATAAGGTTTTTTTTTCATGACCGCTTTTCTTTGGGAATTTCAAAATCCAAACAAGAGGATGGACAATGGATACTTGAAAACACCATTGTATTTATTAGAAATGTACGATTTTTTCCCAAACCTACATTTGAGAGCATGTTGCAAGCCCTCTCCAATATTGTCATATTCAACCTCTTTGTTGTGGTATAAATAGAATAATTTTAATCCTTTGAATACCATTATCTTTTCAAAATTGATTTGATTATTATTTTGATTTTTCCTTTTTTCTTTTTTCAGATTTTAAGGTGTAACAAAGGAGTCAAGATGGGTTTATAAGACCTCAAACAATTATTTCTAGTTTATTTTGTGGTTGAGGATTTGGATAAATATGCAAAATAATTAGAGGATTTGTAGGTTCGTTTTAATAACCAAAAATACTAATCATGTTAATCAATATTTTGCACCAATATGTGATAGGAGTCATAGAGGATAATTCTATAGATGAAGTCATGTAAAGCTACACCTAACATATAAAACTAATCACTACTAAGTGACTCATCAAATACATCAAATCTTTGTGGAAAGAGATTTGCCATTATCGAATAATATTAATTTCTCAAAGGTTATGCAAGTGTAAAAGAGGAAAAGAGCCAAAGGGTTGTAGCTCAATTGGTTGGGCACAATTGGTGAGGATGATGGTATGACATTGCCATCCACTGAGGTTCAAACCCCCGGAGGCGCGTTTGGGCCAGGTTCGACCCCTGGGTGACTTTGACGGACTGGATCCCCCTGCACGTGGCAGCTTAGCCAAAGGATGACTTCTGGTTTAGATGTATGCTTACTCGTAATGTTGTAATCAGCTATGTAATGGCAGAGATGCCGATATCTATGTAATCCGGTTGTTTCCATAAAAAAAAAAAGAGGAAAAGATGGAAGAAATAGAAGAACTATTATGTCAAGTTTTAAATGCAATATCACTTAAAAATAATTATATATCAGATCTAAAAATCCTTTAAACATGAAAACTTATCTTTGTTAAAATATTGAAATTGCTCCAACACTGCAAAAGAAATTGATTGAATGATCATTACCCGAAATGAAAACAAATACATACAAACTGATAAATGAATGACTACTTAGATTTATAGAGAATAATATCAATTTTTTTTTTCTATTATAGAATGATTTTATACAACAAGCAAGTTCTACAAACATCTATTGAAAAATGGAAGCAAAATGATGCTAGCAAGCATTGTTGATCAACACAATTTTAGAATAAATTTATTCAAACTCTACAAATGAAATTAAAATGATAAATTGTAGAAAATTACATACTTGAATCATAAAATCCACGCCTCAAGGATTTCATAGACTTACACAAAAAATAGTTCATTCAAAACCTAAATTGCAACTTGAAACCTGTTGGCATTTGGTGAAGATGATCTGAGTGTTGATCATGATAATGTATTGTGGTGTTGTCATTGCTGGCAACATGATGTATTGGTGACTAGAGATCATCTATATCAATGGTGTTGAAGATCTAATTGAATAAATGACTAAGTTTGCAGTCAACCAGGCAGCATACAAAATGCAAGGAACAATTGATTGGATCTAGCATTGGAGATCGAGTTAAGGTGTGCGATCATGTATTTAACATCTACAGAGGTATATTTACCCATATCTGTTAGATCAATCTTATGGAAAGGTAAGTGCTGAGAGGGGAGGGGTGAATCAGCTCTTTAAAACTTTTAACCACTATTCAATCCTTTGCACTGAACTAAATATCATTCATTAAAATATTGAAAAGCATAAAACATAAATTAGAAAACCATGACACATAACACCATGATTTTTGGTCACGCAGAAATCTTTGATTAGAGGAAAAATTTGTGGTGGGGATGACACCCACAATCCTTCACTTCTGTAGAATAAAGGTTGCTTGGTTAGAGCTACAATGTTAGCTACTTCAAATAGCTTGCCCTGTTAGGAGTATTATACCCAATCAAGAGTTAAAAATATTTATTTAGTCTACTTGATTAAAGGATTTTACAATCTCTCATCTAAGAGATGTGCCCTATTAGAGGATTTACAAAATAAGACCTGTTAGGGCCTACCCACTGGATGAGATTTCTAAACTCCTAATTATTACAAAATATCTACAAGTATGCATCAATCATAATGGTGTTCATACTCTTTATGCTTTGTAAGTGCGTTACCTCTTTCTACACTCGATAACTTAACTATTTTGCACCCTATATCTTCTTCATTCTATCTTTAGCTCTGTCATTGTAACTGCTTCTCTCTCTGTAATATTTTCCCTCTTCTCTGTGTAATATTCAACATCCCTCTTTCATCTTCATGTTTTATTCATTTTATATGATCTTAAGGCGGTTAACCTAATTTGATCCTTCTCCTTCTATGGTGGAGGTGAGATGGTGCAAGACTGGTTTCATTCCCAACACATTTATTGTTCTTGAATATCATTGGTTGAATTGCCTCGTGAGCATGTGCAATCATATTGGTGTAATCTTGAATTGTTGAATACAGATCCTTTAAGTTCACAAGATAGTATATCATCTATAGTGATTGTTTAATACCTATGTTCTGCTTGGTAGCCTTGAATCTTGTTCTTCATAACTGAATTCTATCTTTTGTGTCCTTATGCATGAAACTCTCTGTCTGATCCATAGATGTCTGTTGCGGCTACAATCATCCTATTCTAATTGATTATACATCTATATATACAATTCATTGACCTAATTTAGGTTTCACGCTTTACAATAAAAATTTCTATGATCAAAGGTTTACAACTTGACCTTGATCTCCTAGTTTGCATGTTTACAATCAGTTAAATTGATTAAAATAATTAGATATACTTTACTTGTTCCTCAAGAAATGGTTTTATAGCTAAGCATAAAAATAATAATTATAAAATTTCAGTTCTTTATCTGACGTGTATCTCAGATCCACTTTTCTCGGGATAAAAACTGTCTTTCGGTAGACTGGTGCTTGGTGATGTCTCTGTAGACATACTTCTCTCGGGTTCCTTTGTGAACTGTGTTATCGGTTTACTCTGTAAACTTCCTGTCGGGTTACTCTGTGAATTGTGCTCTCGGTTTACTCTGTAAACTGTATGTCGGTGATCATTGTGCTAATACACTTTCGATGACCTCTGCACTTGAATGTTTTGGTGACCTTTGTTTGTTGTCACTTGGTGATCATGTTACCGATAGTCCAAAACTTATTTCCTTGTATACTAATGACAAAAATGATCCTTTAGGATTATCACCACATTGCTAAAGGATTTTACAATCTCTAATATAAGAGATATACCCTATTAAAGGATTTACAAACTAAGACCTATTAGGGCCTACCCAATAGTGGGATTTTTACTCTTCCCAATACCATAAAATTCAATACAAATATGTCTGTGAAAATGCATCAACACATGCTATTTAGACTCTCTATTTTCAATGATTTCTTTACCTCGTTCTGCACTTGGTGGCATCAAAACTAATTCATCTTCTCTATTTTGTTGTAACTGCTTTGTACTTGTTACTGCTTTGTACTCAGTAGCTCATCCACACTTCAACTTTTCAAACTTTTTCCCACAGTGATTTCAATCAACTTCATCCTTTATATGGACAATGTTTTTGCCTCTTAATCTCATTGATTAGGTTTTCCTTCTTTTACTCTCAACCATCAGAACATCCATATGAACAAATTCAATGTATTTGGTACTCGATGAACCATGTAACCATTACCTCAGAGCTTGAACTTTTCTTAGAAATAACATCATCACTTTTTTCGCTTAATCTTTACCATCAATCATCACATTGAATTTTATCGACCGTGGATCTTGTAACTAACTTCTTCATCTTTGGAATCTTCCAGATTATTATGGCTTTGCATTAAATGTCAATCTGATCCATGTTTACAACTTCTCCTTTCTTGGTAACTAACATGCAATGCTCGGTGCTTGTCTTTCTCGTGTCTTTACTGAATACTTGGTATGATTTACCGAATAACTCTTCTACCTCCTTCTCCTTTCACTGACTAACTTAATTAGTCAATATGAATTTGACAAAAATAATGACAAAAATATAACTCTTTAGGAGTATCATGTAATAGAGGAAAATACTATGTATAAAAGGGCTGCGTGAGATGGAAATTGGTCCTTGTAGAGACTATGAAAACATTGTTAGAATAACTGAGAGGCGGGGGGGGGGGGGGGGGGGAANGGGGGGGGTGAATTAGTTAGAATCATTGCCCTCAAAAAATTATCCTACAGTCCCAGATTTCTCCAGATGTATATCAAAACAAATTCAATCATATAATTCAACTCGATGAAAATATATTTTGTAAACTTAAACTTTCATCAATAGTGTTTACCTATTATCAGTAAATTAATACTATGATTACCTATCTAGGTCAATAAAATAAAGTGTAAATTAAAATAACAATCCACAACATTCATACACATTGACACATATATTTTTAACATGGAAACTCTGCTAAGGGAAAGACCACCTCGGACTAGTAACCCAAAATATTTTCACTCTTCTGAAGTGAGATCGGTGAAGAGCCAACCCTGTTAAAGGTTACAATGCACACTATTAAATGTGACATTGTTAGAGGATTTAAAACTACCAGTTCTCTCTTGACCATGCATTCACTATGGGGTCAACAAGAAAATAATTAACATTCTCTGAATGTAATAATAAGGATTCACTACCCCACTCGGTTAAGAGATTTATCTGTAACAAAGGTTAAATTGATACAATAATGATCCGATTCAAATACAACTCTGATTTATAGATATTCAAATATATTCTGAGTACATAATACCTCTGATCAATTTTGTTCACTTCAGTTCATCTCATTCTTCATTTTTGTTCTACTCGGTTATCCTTTGTTTTCTCAGCGATGTCTCCAGAATTACACTCAGTTCTATCTTTAACCAGCTTGATCAGTCATGCATCAAATTTGTATGTATGCTTCAACATCTATCAATACTTACACTCTTCAGAAATGAATCTCTTGTCTCTTACATAGACATCATGTATCATTTAATTTTCATCCTTCAGATCTTGTTGCTTAATCTCCATCGTTCATTTTCCTGCTTGACTCTTCCTCGATTGTTGTGTTTAAAACATGTTTCAATCTTTGTCATCTGATCTTCCTTGAATTTGCATAGCTGTTTGATCAAATAAAAAACTTTATCTGATACCGCAAAATTAATAATTTCCATCTCATCATTCAGTCAGCCTTGGTTATAATTAAATTGCTTAATCAATAGTTGTGTCAATCCCTTGCTTGATTAATACTATTGCTCGGTATACACTGTGTTTAACTCAATTTACACTATTACTTGGTGTATACATAATTATTCACTTTTATGACCACATAAACATTGTTTTTTACAAATCTTCAATACATAACAAATCTTTTCCACCATAATAATACTCAAGTAAGTTGACATCAATGACAATACATTAACTGATAATGTTTATCATCACTTCTGCAACTTGGTTGAATATCAACAAATGACTTCAAATATATAAACAATTATAGTTCATCAATCTCTCCCTTTGTCATTGATGCAAAAAAATATGAAATATGCAATATAAAATGCCATACAACAAATACCAAACTTTTTTTCTACAACTGTAACAATTCAATAGCTCTCCCTAGCTTTTGAGTCAGTATAAACAAAATATGAAAATATGCAGACTCTCCCTGCAGTTTTGTCTTTTCAGCTCTTGAATCTCTCTATAGATTAAATATGTCTCTCCCTTTATTGGATAGATATCTCCCTTTGTATTTCATCAAAAATATATTCCTTTGACAACAATCCCAAAAAGCAATATGCAACTCTTCAATAGCTAAATGAAATATATCTGAGTTTCGGTGTAGTAAGTACCTTTCTATGTACTGATATCTCTGTTGCGGTCTAGATCAAATTTGCATCAACATGATTGATATTTTGATTTCATGTAGGCTGATGCAACCTCCTAATCTAATCAATTACCAATAGACAAGGGACGAACCCCTAGTCTACCTCTCAAGTACTCAAATGTATCCTTTGTTAAGGGTTTTGTGAATATGTCTGCAAGATGTTCTTTTGATTGTACATATTCCAATATTACTTGTTTGTCTTGTACTTGTTCCCTCAAGTAGTGATACTTTTTAGATATGTTCTTTGTCTTTGCACGCATCACTAGATTTTTTGAAATATTTATAGCACTTGCGTTATCACAATAAATCATCACTGGTTCGGTGATCTCCTCATTCATTCCTTTCAACAATTATTTTATCCATGCTATGTTAGAACAATTTGCAACAACAACAACATACTTTGCTTCTGTAGTTGACTGTGATATACATCCTTGCTTCCTGCTAATCCAAGTAACTAGTCTTTCTCCAATAAAGAATGCTCCACCAGTAGTACTCTTTCTGTCATCTATATTTCCATCCCAATCAACATCTATATAGACTTTCAATTCAAATTTTCCTTCTCTTTTATACCAAAGTCCATAATCCTCAGTATTCTTCAAATATCTAAAAATTCTTTTAACAACTGTCATATGTGACTCTCTGGGGTTAGCAAAAAATCTTGTTACTATTCCAATAGCGTGTGCAATGTCAAGTCTTATGTGTACAATATACATCAATTTACCAATCATAGATCTATACAAAGTTTGATTTACCTCAGGTGTCTTGTCCTCTTCTGTCAGTTTGCATCCTGTCACCATAGGTGTTCTGACTAGTTTAGATTCCTCCATTCTGAATGTCTTTAATACTTCCTTGATGTATTTTGATTGAGTTATGTATATTCCTATAGTTTGTTGTAAAATTTGCAATCCTAGAAAAAATTTGATCTGACCAAACATAGACATCTCAAACTCTTTCCTCATTTCATCAGCAAATGAATTGCATAGATTTTCATTACCTCCAAATATTATATCATCAATAAATATTTCAGCAATAAGTGTCTTATCTTTATTTCCACTTTTTAAATATAAATTATTGTTGTCACTTGTCCTAATAAATCCAATACTGATTAGATAAGAAGGCAGTCTTTCATACCATGCTCTTGGTGCTTGCTTTAGTCCATATAAAGCTTTATGTAACTTACATACCATGTGTGTCTGATCAGGACCAACAAATCCTTCAGGTTGTTCAATGTATACCTCCTCTTCTAGTATTCCATTAAAAATGCAGATTTCACATCCATCTGATAAAACTTGAATCCTTTATATACAGCGTATGTAAGTAATATCCTTACTCCTTCAAGTCTAGAAATGGGTGCAAAATTTTATCCGTAGTCAATTTCTTCTTGTGCATACCCTTTGCAAACCAATCTTGCTTTATTTCTAATTTCATTCCCATCTTCATTCAGTTTGTTTCTGAAAATCCATTTGGTGCCAATGATATTTTTATCACTCGGTCTTGGTACTAATGTCCATGTCTTATTTTTCTGTATCTTCTCAATCTCCTCAGATATAGCATTAAACCATTCTTCATTTTCTAATACATCTTTAACATTCTTAGGCTCAAGTTCACAAATTAAACAAGTGTCATCTCTGAACTTACTTCTTGTCAAAATTATTGCTCTTTTATCTCCAATGATTTGATCTTGTGGATAGTTTCTTCTTACATATTTAGCAAGTACATGTTCAGTTCTTGGTCCTTCATAATCTTCTTTTTTATCTTCATTGTCTTCTGGTTCATGATTTTCTATTTCAACATTTTCCTGATTCTCGGTTTCTGTTGTCTGTTGCCCGGTGACATGAACATGTTGCCCGATACTGTTAGGATATTTCCTGGTAATGTTAGGCATTTCCATTGGTATTGATTCAGGTTCTTCCCAATAAACAAATCTAATGTAGTCCTCTGGTTCTTTCATGATGTCTTCATTATTTAACTCAAAAAATTCACCAACTTTCACATTTGCACTCTCAATGATTTTGTTAGTTGACTTGTTCAAGCATTTGTAAGCTTTACTCTTAGTAGAATATCCAAGAAATATTCCTTCATCACTTTTTACATTGAATTTTCCATTTTGATCATCTTTCAGAATGTAACGACTTCCAAAAATTCTAAAATAGCTCACATTGGGAGTATTACCATACCATAGCTCATAAGGTGTTCTGTTTGAATCTTTCTTCAGTTGTACTCGGTTTAGTGTGTAGACTATTGTGCTGACTGCTTCTGTCTAGTATGTTTGAGAAACTTTCTTTTCAATCATCAATGTTCTAGCACAATCAACAACTGATTTGTTCCTTCTTTCAGCAATTTTGTTTTGTTGTGGTGTCCTTGGTGCAGAAACCTGTCTTTTAATTCCATTCTCATTACAAAAGTTAGTGAACTCATTAGAAATAAATTCACCTCCTCTATCAGATCTCAAACACTTCAGATCTCTACCAGTTTATTTTTCCACGTTTTCCTGATACCACTTAAACATCTTAAATGCTTCATATTTCTCTTTTAGAAACATTACAGTCATCATCCTAGAGTAGTCATCAACAAATAAAATAAAATATTTTTCCCCAAAATATTTTTGTGTTCTCATTGGTCCACATAAGTCTATATGAACTAAATCCAAAATGTCATTAGATGAGAAAATCTTGCTCTTGAAACTAGATTTTAACATCTTACCCATTTGACAATTTTTGCACATTACATGGTATGGTTTAGTTAAGCTCGGTAAGCCTCTAAATTTTCTTTTTCAACTAATCTTAACCATGTTGTCAAAATTTACATGCCAAAGCCTTTTATGCCATAGCCATATATCTTCATTATTTTCCAATAAACAAGTAGTTTCAACTGTGTCAAGATAGAATAAGTTACCTCTAGATTGTTCACCAGCACCGATCAATTTTCCTTTTCCATCATAGATTCTTGCTTTTCTGTTCTCAAATGCAACTTGGTGTCTTGTGTTATTCAACTGTGAAAAAATCAATAGATTGTAATTAAGTTCTTTTACCCAATAAGAATTTTCACATTTGATTTTATTGTTCAACATAATAGTACATTTTCCTTTTACTTGAAATGGTGTATCATTTCCCATTCTTACTGATCCACCATCATAATGTTCAAGAAATTCAAATTTAACTTTATCACCAGTCATGTGATGTGTACAACCACTATCAATAAACCAAATATCATGTTTGATAACTTTAGAGATAAGTGTTGTTTCTACATACCTTTCATCTTCATAATAATAATCTTTAAGTGCTACAGAGACTGTCTCAATATCTTCATCACCGCTAGATTCACTGTTATTATTATTTTCAGAAATGTAACAAGATTTCTTACCTTTATCCTTGTATTCTCGGTTGTCTCTTCTGTCATACTGTCGGTTGCTTCTGAAATCTCAGTCATCCTTTCTATCATTAGATCTATCATTTCTATCATCATCTTTTCTGTTAGGGCATCTTGCAGTAAAATGGCTAATCTCTTTACAATTAAAGCATATCAAAGGTAGTTTACCTTTATATCTTCCTTTACCTCTGTGTAATCTTCTAATGATTAAAGCTTCAAGTTCATCAAGTTCCTTGTCATCACTATCACTGTCACGGTTATTTCTGATTATGTATTTGCTACTAGATTTGCCAATTTTTAAAGTAGACATAAATGCAGATTCCATAGATGCTGCAATATTGTTGTCAAAGTTATTAAACTCAAAATAAATCAATCTTCAAACAAGACTATCAATAGTAATGTTATTTCCAAGTGCAACTCTCATTTCATGAATTGCGGAGACTCTTATAGAATATATACGCAATAGAGTTCTAAGAATCTTACTCACAATTGTGTCTTCATCAATGGTTCCACCAGATCCTCGAGTAGCTCCCACAACACCCTTAAGTCGGTTGTTTTATTGTATGATTTTTTCTCCTTCCTTTATTCTCATGTCATCAAACTTTCCACGAAGGCTCTCAACTTTGGCTCTAAGTACATTTACATCTCCTGCATAAACTGTTGTAAGTCGATCCCACATCTGCTAGGCAATTGTACATGATTTGATGTCTTCAAATTCTCAATCTATAAGTGAAGAATCAATATCCACTAGGATAAGGTTATGCTCATGTTTTTCTCTCAGCTAATTTACTGTCAAAGATCCAGTAGGTAGGATGAATTCATTGTCCAGAAAATCTTCAATGTTTGTTACAATTCCAAATAGGTATAATCTCATTCTTCTTTTCCATGTCGGGAATTTCTTCCTATTCATCTTAGGTGAATCTCTCTTATACATCTTGTGATCTTTAGCTCAAGTCCTTTAAAACTTTCTTATAAGCACTCCTGCACTAAGAAGCATCGTTGTTCCCTAATAAGCACCAATAGCTCTGATACCAATTGTTAGAATAACTGAGAGGGGGGTGGGGGGTGAATTAGTTAGAATCAATGCCCTCACAAAATTATCCTACACTCCCAAATTTATCCAGATGTATATCAAAACAAATTCAATCATATAATTCAAATCGGTGTAAATGTATTTTGTAAACTTAAACTTTCATCAATAGTGTTTACCGAGTATCAATAAATTAATACTGTGATTACCGATCTAGGTCAATAAAATAAAGTGTAAAGTAAAATAACAATCCACAACATTCATACACATTGACACATATTTTTAATGTGGAAACCTTGCTAAGGGAAAGACCACTTGGGACTGGTAACCCAAAATATTTTCACTCTTCTGAAGTGAGCTCGGTGAAGAGCCAACCCTGTTAAAGGTTACAATGCACATTGTTAAATGTGACATTGTTAGAGGATTTAAAACTACCAATTCTCTCTTGACCATGCATTCACTATGGGGTCAACAAGAAAATAATTAACATTCTCTGAATGTAATAATAAGGATTCACTATCCCACTCGGTTAAGAGATTTATCTGTAACAATGGTTAAACTGATACAATAATGATCTGATTCAAATACAACTTTGATTTGCAAATATTCAAATATATTCTAAGTACATAATACCTCTGATCAATTTTTTTCAGTTCAGTTCATCTCATTCTTCATCTTTGTTCTGCTTGGTTATCCTCTGTTTGCTCGGTGATGTCTGCAGAATTACACTCGATTTTGTCTTTAACCAGCTTGATCAGTCATGCATCAAATTCTCATGTATGCTTCAGAATCTATCAATACTTGCACTATTCAGAAATGAATCTCTTGTCTCTTATATAGACATCATGTATCATTTAATTTTCATCCTTCAAATCTTGCCGCTTAATCTCCAGCATTCATTTTCCCGCTTGATCCTTCCTCGGCTGTTGTGTTAAAAATACATTTCAATCTCCATCGTTTGATCTTCCTTGAATTTTCATAACTGTTTGATCAAATAACAAACTTTATCTGATACCTTGAAATTAACAATTGTCAGCTCAACATTTAGTTGGCCTTGGTAATAATTAAATTGCTTAATCAATAGTTGTGTTGGCAATCCCTTGCTCGGTTAATACTATCGCTCGATATACACTATGTTTAACTTGATTTACACCACTACTCTATATATACAAAATTCATCATTTTTCCGACCACATAAACATTGTTTGTTCCAAATCTTCAATACATACCAAATGTTTTCCACCATAATAATACTCAAGTAAGTTGACATCAATGAAAATACATTAACTGATAATGTTTATCATCACTTTTGCAACTCAGTTGAATATCAACAAATGACTTCAAACATATATATAGTTATAGTTCATCAAACATTGGCTTCAATATCAAAGTTCATGGGAGCAATATGCTTCCAAATGAGCATTGTGAATTGTTGTAATTGCTTATCTTTTGTGTTACAAATATGTCTCACTTGTTAATAGAGGTATGTGACTATTTTGAGTAGATTGTTAATGTATGAAACACAAATTATGAACAAATGAGGTTTGAATAAAATTAAACTCATAATCTGCAATTACTTATTTTCATGTTGAAATGGGCATTGAAGCTTGTTCACTTGATGATTGATGATCGGTGTTGATTTTAGATTGATTTTATGGTTTTCATCTTGCACCAAGTAGTATTAGAGCAATTTCAAATTCATTTGGGAAATTGGAATTTTGAAGTGATAATAAAATTAGAATGGCTCATAGAGGATGAGGTCATAGAGGAGGCAGATGAGCTAGAGGATTGGAGCCTAAAATTGCAGAAATAATAAGAGCTTGTACAAATGAATGCATGAGGGGTATCAATGCATGGTTGGATGCCATGGAGGTGGCTCAAAGGAGAGGTGTACATGTTGAAGATGTCACTCATGAAGAAGAAGAAGAGAAGAATGTTGAAGGAGGTGAAGAGGTGAACCAGGCAGGGCTTGAACTAAGAGAAGAAAGGTTCATTAAAACTCTCACAAAAGTCAGTTCCAGACCTTGATTTGAACCACCAAGTTATAAAGGGTTGAATGCTAAAGTTTTGTTGCATTGGATAGAAAATATGGATAAATATTTTGAATATGACAATACAGAGGAAGATCAAAAGGTGAAATATGAACACACAAATTTGTAAGGACATGCTTCTCTATGGTGGGAGCATTTGCAAATGAATAGACTATGAAGAGGAAAAGAGAAGATCACATGGGATCAAATGATGACCAAGATTAAGTCCAAATTTTTTCCAGCTTATAATTACCAAATTAACTTGGTAAAGAAGCTTCAAAATATGAAGCAAATAAAATTTAGTGTGGAAGAGTATACAAAGGGGTTTTACCAGTTAAGCATTTGAGCCAGTCAAATTGAGGAAGATGTTGAGCAGGTTGCAAGGTATTTGAATGGACTATGCCCATCCATACAAGATGAAATTAGTTTGATGAATATGAATAGCGTAGACGAGGCTTACCAATATGCCTTAAAGGTATAAGAAAAATTTAAAAGAAGAAAAAAAAACAACTCCCAGGGTAAGGGTAGATTCTCATGTGGAAGAGGGTAGCCAACAAGTGGAAGAGGCTTCCAAAACAAAAAAGAGAAAGAAAGAACATAAAGTGTGAATGCAAAAGAAGGAAAGGGAAGAAGATATTTCCAAAGAGGAAGAGGAGAGTACTCACATGGAATAGGGTCTTTTGGAAGAGGTAGAGGAAGAGGATTTACATGTTTCCAATGTGGGGAAACATGACATAGAGCATTTGAATGTCCACAGATCCAACAAGATGGAAGTAAAGGAAGGGAGGAAAGAGTACATGTTGCATAGGCTGAAAATGAGAAGGATCCCATTAAACATGGAGAGGAACCTGAAGAAGGAGAAAATTTATGCTGAGAAGAGTGTTGTTAAATCTGGAAAATGAAAAATCGGAACCAATTCAAAGAAGGAATTTGTTTTGAACAAAGTGCAAGGTGGATGGAAAGTGCTACAAGGTGATTATGGATAGAGGTAGAACTAATAATATTGTATCCAAGGAGATGGTAAACAAGCTGAAATTAAAAATAATTAAACATATCAATCCATACAGAGTCTCTTGGTTGCAAACAGAGCATCAAATATTGGTGAATGAACAAAGTTTGGTAAGTTTTCACATTGGAAACTACAAGGATGAGTTTATGTGTGACATCATGCCCATGGACACTTGTCATGTTATCTTAGGAAAACCATGGAAATTTGATAGAAAGGATCTACACAATGGCGAAAAGAATAATTACACAATAAACAAAGATGGGAATGAGTATACTTTGAATCCAATACAAAGTAAAGAAGAGGAAGGCGAGAAAAAGGTGTGTTTTTTTTCCGAAAATCAATTTTTGAAGGAGTTTAAAAGAGAGAAATATATCTTTCTATGGTTCCCAAATTTGTAGTATTTGGGGCAGCGAAAGATGGTAGTATGCCAAAGGAAATACAAAGACTGTTGGATGCATATGCAAAAATCATGATGGAGGAGTTTCCGGATGGGTTGCAACTAATGAGGAGTATAAGCCATTGCATGGATTTGATACTTGGTGCTAGTTTTCTGAATAAGGCACCATATAGAATGACACCAAAAGAAAATGAGGAGATTAATAAGAAAGTGTAAGAACTAATTGATAAGGGGTTGATTAGAGAATGTTTAAGCCCATATGCATTCCAGTAGTGTTGGCACCCAAGAAAGATGGAAGTTGGAAGATGTGTACAGACTCAAGAACAATAAACAAGATAACAATCAGATATTGATTTCCTTTGCCACAGATGGATGATTTGATGAACTGTTTGAGTGGAGCAAAATACTTACAAAAAATTGATTTGAAGAACGATTACCACAAAATAAGAATTAGAGAAGGGGATGAGTGGAAGGCCACATTTAAAACAAAGGATGGGTTATATGAATGGTTGGTAATGCAATTTGGGTTGTCAAATGCACCAAGCACTTTTATGAGATTCATGAACAGAGTCTTGAAGCCTTTCCTTAGTAAGTTTGTGATTTTTTATTTAGATGATATTTTGATATTTAATATGTCAAAAGAGGAGCACTTGCAACATATAAGAGAATTCCAACAAAGACTAAAAGAGTAAAAATTGATGGTAATTTGAAAAAGTGTAGTTTCATGAAGGAAGAGTTGGTTTATTTGAGTTTTTTGGTTTCTGATAGTGGTCTGAAAATGGATCTGGAAAAAGGTCAAAACTATCCTTGATTGGCCTTCACCAAGAAGTATGTTTGAAGCAAGAAGCTTCCATGGGTTAGAAAGCATATATAGGAAGTTCATTATAAATTTTAGTAGTAATTACTGTATGCACCCTAAAATGGTCGCCTAGACTTTGGGCCCCATTTATCATTTTATCAATTTATCAAATTTCTAAGTCAATGCTTTGGAACATTTTCAATTCAAATCAATTTCCTTGATCAAATTGTAATTAATTCAATTAATTCAATTATTTCAATATTTCCTAAGGTTTGATCATTTTTATCTAATTAAAATATTTAATTTTCTTTTTAATTAAATAAAATTTATCTTATTTAATTAAAGTAAATTTCTCCCTTTTAATTAAATAAAATTCATCTTATTTAATTAAATTAAATTCCTCCCATTTCATTAAATAAAATTCTTCTAATTTATTTAATTATAAAGAAAACCCCTCTTTTAATTAAATAAATAAAAATCCCCACTTAAAGCTCTTCTTTTGATGAAAAAGGCAATAAATTAAATAAAAATCCCTTTTTCATCACATCTTCCTAAGTGGTGGGTTTTTGCCTCTTAATCTCAACCATTGATCAATTCTTTTTGCCTCTTAATCTCAACCATTCACTTTCCTATATAAGGA
>MU223940.1:1026944-1038520 GCA_018584345.1 Thuja plicata | reverse complement strand
CAGCTTCAAGCGATTTTTTAGACGAAGATTCGGTCGATAATTCAACCACTATGAAGGTCGATATCTTGACTATTGTTTTTCCTGTCGAATAAGCAACGAAAAAAGTTTGATGACAGTTTTTGTCGTTGGTTTGACCAATGGGTCTCGAAAATTTGACTAATCCTCTTCGAAAAATAGGGTAAATTTTACTAGTGCTATATTATTGGTGATGTAGATATTGATTTCAAAGAATAATTCTTTGACAATTTCTATAAAATGATTCAAATAAATTAGACTATGTCCTTCTATACATCATGGAATGCAATCTAAACATTTTGTACTCAAGTTGGTAAATAAAAACTAGTTGAAAGGGGTTTGACTTGATTTTAATTCATAATTTGAGGGTTAAATTAATAGTAATGGATCTAAACAAGGCTCAAATCCAAACCAATGGATTCAAACAAAGATAAGGGATGAGAGACATAAAGATCGAGTCCATACTCTTCATATATAAGGGTTCAAGACCTTGTTATTTGCAATCTTTCACATAGAAACTATATGCCATGTGTACGCTGGTCATTGCATCTAAGACCGATAAGTCAAAGTGAGTTAAAAATTAAAGGAAAAAAATGCTCGTAAATATATATTTTTTACACTTCAATTTCCATACCTTCCCCATTTTAGTAATTAAATAATTAGTTTAAAATTTTATAAAAATATACATATTAAACAAGAACTAAACATACAAAGTGATATCAATCAAGACTCTAAACTGAAACTCAATTAAAAAAGCGATATCATTTATTCTAGATTTGAGTACTGGTAGCTGCATTAATTTGACTACCATATTTTACATAATATAATATGCATTTTTATTTATTTATTGAAATAATGCAAAAATAAAAGAATAACACAAAAAGAGAGACTACTATAATATGCGTTCTTGATATATCATAAGTTCAATTAAGATCTTTTAACTATAAGTACATATCATAGAAAAAAGATGTAAAGAAACATTTAATTATTAATACATTTAAATCTATTGTTAAATAATATTGACTTAATTATATATCTAAATATATTTTTTAACTTGAAAATGAAAGCCCTCCACAATAGATAAGTTCGCCATATAAAGCTATGTAAAGAAATTTGTGATCAATAAAACTATTAAACATCTAGATACTTCCATAAATGAGGAGAAACCTACTTTTATTAAAAACATCTCATGCATCATTATATCTTAATTTTTTTCATTTCAAACTTGGCGTGACAAGTGACTAGAGTGGGATTTATTACTTGATATTTTTTCGTTAGTGGGTTATCCATGGGAGACTAAATTTTTTTTGTTAATGGGTTATCCATGGGAGGCTAATATTTAATGAATGTGACGTCGTTGAATGGTCTCACGTTTTAGGATAGCTACCCACAACTACCTTTAGGTTCATGATGTGGTGTCCACTATTTGGAAAGTGGTCTATAATCGGCTATATATGGGTAAAAATTGTTTTTAAAAAAAGTCATGGTCAATAACCTCCTAGTGAAAAGGGTAAAGGTTTGGTGGTTTCCTTAGTGTTCTTTAATATATGTGAGTTATTTTAGTAATTTGTTTAGATTGAAAGTTTAAAAAGTAAGTTGTATAAATATTTGATTTCTTTTGGTTTAAAGTTGAGAATTGAGGATATTTACTCAATCAAATTTGCTTGGAGTCTGATCCCAAATTCATTCTCTTACAGTATCACGTTATTTTTAACAAGACTATTATTAGTGAGATGTTTATGAATCATCTCAAAGGTTGTTTAGCTATCTTTGTTCTCATTAAAAAAAAAAAAACTTATTACATTCATCTATGCTTTCTATCCTTTTTCTTTTTAGAATTTCTTGGTCTTAAGAATTGTTTTAAAAATGTAAAGGAAAATAAAGCTTTAACAAAACTAGAATATGTTACGTAGACTATTAATTAGAATAAGTCATGATCATGTAAATTAGTGTTGAGAGTTTATTTATAATACTTATGTCAAGTTGAAACAATAAATGTTAATTAAGTAATCTAAATGCAAAGAAGAATAATGACACTTAGGTCTTGATAAAATGTAGTTTCCAAATCAAATGTAAACACTAAGATCTAAGCTTTTTAGGACTAGAAAAGGTGTGTCTTTCTCTATATTCTGTTGGAATAATTTTATGTTGCACCAAAAGTTTTGAACTATCAATGCCCGATACAAATGTCAGATTTAACCCGATCCACAGGAGATGGTTAAGCCATGTCACAAATCTCCAAGGAGGTGCTGACCGCCAAGTCAACAATCTCCCCCTCAGCACCGATTGAGCCTTCAACACCCACTGAAGGGAGACTCGAACCCGTGACCCAAGGCTCTGATACCATTTGTTGGAATAATTTGTCGTTGTACCAAAAGCTCTATCTGTCAATGCCCGATACAAATGCTAGATTTAACCCAACCCACAGGAAGCGGTTAAGCCATGTCACGAATCTCCAAGGAAGTGCTGACCACCAAGTCAACATACTCTGCCTTGAATTTGTAGAGTAGCTTTTTAGGACTAGAAAAGGTGTGTCTTTATCTATACTCTACCTTGAATTTGAAATAGTCTACATGTTCTATAAGGGATCAAACGTGTGGGGATGATTTTGATCTTTGCACCTAGAAATTATCTATTTTTCTATGCACTTGTGCTTGCCATTTCATTCAATTCATTATTATCTACATTATTGCTTGAACTACTGATCTTTATGAGTGCCTTTAGAAGGCTACCAAATTGCTACAATATTAATGTAAAAACATCTAGGTCCAAAAGCAACCCCGCATTGTCTAATTTGTTTGCTTGATTTTATTTTTCTATTGTTTGAATTTTGTTAGTTGTAGGCAAGGTCTTCAGGCACTAGGTTAAGCATACTTAAGGCAACAAGTTTAAACTTATTTTGGTTGGGCATTTATTGATAAAAATATTAAATCTATGGGTGATATTTGACACCCAAGGTTATATAAATATTGATATTAGTTTCTCATTAAATTATGTAATTGTTAAAATTTAAAATGCTCATGAAAATCAACAAATAAAACTAGAAATTGTAAAATAAAACCCAACAACCAAGGTTGGAGAATTATTATTGGTTTGTAATTTTTTCCTAGAAATAAAATCTAATGCCTCATCTTGGATACACATTAATTGGGGTACTGAATTTGAAACAATATCTTAGGATAAATTACATGCAAAAGAGAGTCACAAAATTTATTGCAATTTGCTAGTTTGTTAGGCATGCATGACGAAGGATTTCAATGCCAATTTTTGGAGCTAATTGGCATGTTATTAAAGAGACCAAGAATAGGAAAAGATTGATTCCCAAGAATTAGAAGAATGAAAATCTTGGAAATGGAACTAGACTTGAAGTTTTCTAGAAGTATTTGTTAAGATATTTTCATTCTTGAAGTTGAGAAATGCAAGGATTGAGAGGTTTAATGTTCAAATTTGTTGATAATTTGTAAATAATGTATGTAATTACAAAAAAGTCTATATTTTAAAAATTAGTTTGTTGAGAATGAAGTTTCGTACAAGATTTTTTTTTTTGGAAGGATTTTGTAATTATGAACATATTTTCAACAAAAATAATTTAAACGTTTCCCCCAAGATTATTGTATGTGATATTATTTGTTGTATAGGCTGCCTGGACTGATGGTATGATAGGATTCCCCTTCCTTGATTTGCATTGGGTATACATTCTCCTAGTCAAGTCTTGAATAATCCCCAAAAATATAGTACTACTAATAACCATAAATGAGATTCCTCGCACATGTAAATGTCCCATGATCATTATGCATATGTTGATTTTATTTATGTACTAAAGGTAGTGTACTTTGAATGATACAAATACTTACGAAACAATCAAAAGATAAAGATATGCAAATATGTTTTTAACTAGATCTAAGTGAGGAAGGAATGGATAATAGAACGAAAAATTGAATTTAAATTTTAAATTTTAAATTTTAAGGGTTAGATTCATGGGTGAGGGACGAGTCTCACATTCATGAGAATAACATGGGACATGGGAATGTAAAAATCAAGGTGGATAATGGTTTTGTGTGTTCGGTGTTGTCATTGATGTCAACTAGTTGTTTGCATTGATGTCAACTTGATGAAGAGATTTACTACCTAATGTGTGGGAGCTGATAGAGGTTTGGTATTGTGTGTTCAAATGTTGTTGTTAGATATAGTGATTATATTTAGCCAGTATATGGTATATCTAAAAGGTGATAGTATGGGAAAATGAAATATGTAAGAAAAAGTATTTGAAGTACTTATGGGAGAATGCTCTACTTTGATCCACATAAGAAATTGGTGTCTTGTGGTTCTAGATTTAATGTTATGAATGTTCTATGAGTGTTACACTCTCATATTTTCAGGTCCACACAAGTTCAAAGATTGAAGTTGTGTTTGGTTGTTTGCTAACAGTAAGGCTAGCTGTCAGGACTGGTCAAGAATGGTTTGGATAATTCTCTGTATTGCTTCACATTGTGGATTATGAGTGTGTGATTTAGTGGACATGTTTCTAATGTTTGTGCAATGTTCAATTTTAGATATCTTATGTTACTTTTATCCACAAGTGAATATATGTTTTTATGTGTTTAAAATCATTGTCTGTGTTTGTCTCTTATCAACTTAGATGATTATGTTGATTTGATTAAAGAACTTTTGGTCTCAATATTGTTTGGAGGAAGAGTTAAGAGGTTGATATGGATCCTATTGTACTGTGGTTAGATCTGCATTATGATATTTGCACTAGAGAATGATTTTGGGTCGATTGGCTAGCATGTTTTAATGTCTTTGTACATGTTACATTTGATGCCACTGATGGAGAATGTTTTGTTACGTGTGCTTTGATTAAATCAATTGATGGAAGTATGTTATGATATATTTGGTCCCCTTTATATCTCTTGGGGTGGACAATATTGAGTGAAATTATTCATGGTGCTTGATTTTGTGTAAATGTTGCTTATCCTTACTATGGTTGATCTATTAAAGTTTTTGTTGATCAAGTTGGCATATAAAGGCAAGTGGATGTTTGAGTACAACATAGATTGAGTGTAGGTTGAATGTTAGGCTAGTGTGATGAGAATGTAGAAGATGTGTGAATCGATAGTATCTTTCAAAGTTGATAAAGTTTGTGGTACTGAGTGCGTGACATGATTAAAAGATCCTTCATTTTTTATTTTATTGAGTCTTTGTGCCTTTGTGAAGACAATGATTTCTTTTGGTATCTGTACAATCTTGTATCTTACCCGAAATAAAATTATCTTTAGTGATTAGCAAGTCCTTTGTATCTAGTCCTAAGGTAGCGCAACTTGGTTTGTAAATCTTTTTAGGAGCAGTGAACTCCTTGGTCTTTGGCCTAAAACATTGTATTCAAGTTATTTATATTGTAAGTTTGACTCTCATCATGGTTTTTATCACATTGGGTTTTCAACATAAAAATCTAGTGGTCATGTGTATGTGTGCTCATGTGCATGTGTATTCATTCCAATATCTTTTATTGATGATAAGTTGGATAAATATAAGTGATAATTGTTTGTGACATAAAAATTTTAAGTTTTGTTCAAGGCTTATTCACCCCCTCTCAGTCTTGTGGTGTGTTCAACAAGGTGCACATATGAGAGTAATAAACAAATAACCTAGGTGATTATATCAAATGCATGAATACATACATATACATTTTTATATCACATATAACCATGAGATTGATCATGGGGAAGAGATGATCATTTTAAATCATAGATAATATTTGGATCGCATCAATGAAATCCCATAAAGAATGATAAAATTAGAGTGTCTAAAATATATGAGTTATGATACACCTTATGTTCAAGTAGTTATATATATTGTTTGATTCATGTGATTATATCCTTCATAGGATGTCTTGGTCTTCATTGAGTTTGAAAGTAGATGTGATTTTCTAATTTGCACATGAACCAAGACATAGGCTTCAACCACATGAATAATGGAACACTAAATGGTCATCACTTTTGGAAGTTGTGAGTTCAATGATGAGGAGGTGTCATACTAGTGGTGATAATTTTTTTTCATTGCTACTCCTACTATGAAAAAAAAAAATTACAATAGTCACTGGAAAACCTTTTTAATAGTGTACATGTCCATGATAACTTGGTGCTAGACAATTTATTGCTAACATATTCTTGAAATTTTTGGGAGGAGAATTTGGTGCAAGCTAGCAGTTGTCAATTATTTCCAAATATCACTTTGTTAAGTTATTTTAATTCCATTTTCAATATGGATAAATATTCGATTATAGCTTATATTGAAGGTTTCTTCATCACAAGAACATATATAAATGAAAATTTATATGCAAAAGTTTTCACTTGTTGAGAGAGGGTTTGGTAAATTGTTAACTTGGAGAGCTTTAACAATATGTTGAAAGATAAGCCCTATATGTTCACCACACAAGTGAGTGAGATAGTTAATGAGCTTATTGCAGGTTTTACTACATTGTAATATAACATGAGGGGTTATGAGTGACATATGAATTGTATTGTCCCTAATCTAATATTCATAAACCATGTAATATTGTTTTGAACTTTATAGAAGGGAGTTATCCTGTAGATAACAACTTAACAATTAAAATAAAAAAAATATGTACATAAACATGTATATGTATGCATGCACTGTATGCATGCACACACATGTGTATTGAAATTTCACCAATGCATTTTTCTCCTAATTTGAGGTGTATGTGAACCCTAGAATGATCATATATATCAAAGTATATAGTACTCAAAAACATGAATTTAAAGTAAATATTCAAACATGAAGTGATATCGTGAAGGATAAAAATGCGAATCTAAAAAAATGGAAACAATGCTATGCAAGATTCAAACCAAAATTCACACTTAATAAAACATAATATCTATGAATAAAACCAAACAATAAATAATAATACCATAGCAAAGACCTTATATTGCTCCATTGTTTCTTTGATGCTTTCTTGAATGCTTGATATAGATGTTTCTCTCCATATTTTATCATAATAATAATAACACAAGGATAATACGGTAGCTTGACACTTTATACTTGATCATTATAGTAGATAATGTATATTTGGTAGAGATTATGTGAGCTCTTTTAATGCAACCCTTCTAGTAAGTGCTAGGGAAAATGAACAAGTGAAGGGTTTTATTTAAGTGATAACTTAACATTTGATCAAGGGTTGAGATTAATTACAAAGATCATTGGATTAGATAATTTAATCACATGGATTAATGAGATAAAAAATTTAGATGGATGATTAGATATTAGGATTTAAATCATGTTTTTTTTTATCATAATGTCATGATATCTTGGTCACACATTTTAGTGACGTATATTTGGATAGTGAGGGTTTGGTGGTGTTGGATTGATTCTTGATATTTTGATGGTTATTGTATCTTCTTGTCTTGGAGATATTGATTCTACTTCTTTGGAGCTACAAGGATTGTAGTTGAGTGTAGTTGAACCATGGGTAAACTTTATTTATGAGAATATTCTCCTGATCACATATGCAGATTGTTATCATAATTTAATAGGAGTTGTTGAAAATGATGTCGATTCGTCACCTAGTGATGGATGATAATCTTTAGTGTATGTTAATGTCTTGGAGGATCTATTGGACCTTGTTATTGTAGTCATAATTCTTTTACATTTAGGTTCATTGGTAGGATATGGTTATCTCCATATTACTGGAGACGTTGATCCTCAGTTTAGAGGTGTTTTGTATCATGTCTTTGTTTACTCTTGATTCTAGATGAGAGATTTGATATGATACATGATATCTTGAGACCAATATAACTATACTAGTGAATGTGATCTCAAAGGAGGAGATGTTAAATCATGATGTCATGTTTGAGTTATTGATTTTGTAGTTGGAAATTTGATAGTGTTCTTGTAGGTTTTATTGGTATTCAATAGATTATGGAGCTTATCATGGATTTCTCATTGGTAGGTGTCCATAGATACAAGTCCAGGGAGTTGGGTTAGGCTAACATTTACTTGGGACTTAAGATATTTTCCAAGACAACTTCTATTTTCAGGTTTTAGCAAGAATATTAAGGATCATTTAGATTGTTCCTTTTCTTCCACGTGTACTATATTAGAGGATGAGATCAGTAGTTCTTGATAGATATAGTGGACACCTTAGATGTTTTTTGATGGGGAGCTCACTCTCAAGAGAACTCTTGCTCCAATAAAGACCTCTCCTTGGGCCTTCTTAGGGTATCCTAGTCTACCCTATCCAGAGGATAATTCTATGATCCTCTTACTCACTATGAACTCTCCACCAACTTCAAACTTCCCCTATTTCCTTCTCCATTCAACTATGCACCAAAAAATCCATTGAATCACCAAATCTCCTAATCCTTCTCTTGGATACTAGGATGAGTCTCCTGAACTTTTCTAGGTCCCCTTAAATAGTTTCCAACTCAATTAGATGGAATCTCAAATAGGTTTCTAGTCAAGTCCTTGGTTTTCTTGTTCTGAGGCCTTGTAGCCTTTTTGGTCAATTAGGCCTCCTACAACTAGTTTTCTTGGAATTATTCACACGATCCCTTAAAAAATATCCAAACTAAATATGGATTATCTTTAGGTCCATCCTAGGCTCTATTATTTTCAAAGATTTAAACCCCCACCCTGTCCGTACATAGGACTTTCAAGAAACCCCTACTTTTAAGGGTTTTGGGAACATGTACGCCAGTCTGTGTTCTTGGCTTGAACTAGGTGATCTAGTCAACTCCTATGATCATATCCTTGCATCCAATTATCAAGGTATCTCCTCTACATACTCCCACATTTTATTGGTTTCACCCAATCCATTTAGAAAGCTTTCTTGCAACTGTCTCATCCAAGCTCCTGACCAGCATGCACTGGCACTCGCCTAGGGCTTGGTGTTAAAAATGCCTCCCCTACACAAAATGACCCCATAGGCCATATTTAAACTATACAAGGAGTCCCCTACTTGATTCCAAGAGTCCATGGAGATTTTAACATGGGAATTCAAGAGGGGTGCAAATTTACATGACTGGCTCAAAACCAGACAGTGAACCAAAAGAAAAGAAAGAATTTACAAAAGCCTAACCAGTAATGCTAGATAACTAAACCAATTCCACAAAAAGTAATTACATGACAAAAAAAATTTCTCAATGCATTATTTCATCACTTTCAATCCATTAATCAACTGGATCAAAGCTCTATTACTAAATACAGTAAAAAACCTTCCTTCACAATGCTCAGTCCGTACACAATGACAACCAACTCTCAGATTAGGGTTTTCTCCACCTTATATACCTTATTCCCACATTTATGGACCCTTATGTTGGGATTTGAGCATCATTAAAGCCCTTTCCTATATTTTAGGAAATGTTGTCATGAGCAACGTTTACATCTTTTAGCATTTTATCAAACCACCATGTCTAATGACCCAAATTGACTTCAAATAATCATATAAGACCTTTAAACACCTAAAACATAAAAATCCCAAATGTCACTCTATTTTGGGATCTCAACCCAAGTTTGACCATTTGGTTGACTTCCTAGGACTTCACCTAGATCCTATTTGATCTCGTCAAACACCATAATCTAACCACTCGTATCTCTAGACAGAATCAAAACACACTTGGGACTTAACATTTATTCCTTATTAACTTTTTTGGTTGGCTAAACCAACCTACAAGGCAAAAAGTTTTGAAGATCTATGTAAGACCTTAAGGTGCTCCTGCACCATCCTCCCCCCGCAACAAGAAATTCAACTCCCTGCTTATACCATGCTTCTTGAAGTCTTCCTCTACTATCCATGTAGTCGCTAACTCAGGTTGGTGTTCCCACTTCACCAAGTGTTCCATGTAGACTTTCTTCCTTGTTTTCTTCTTCACTCTTGAATCCATAATTATTTCCACTTGTGGCTTAGCTTGACCAGGTACTCTGAGTTCCTCCACATCCCTAATTACCTTTGTATTTTACTCTCCTTCATCTATCTTTGGTCCTTTATATGGAATAAAATCCTTCACATTGTAAATGGGGTAAATAGACATATCCTTTGGTAGATCTATCTTGTAGGAATTGGGCCATACTTAACCAATACCTTACAAGGTCCAATTCTCTTCATCTGGAGTTTTCTTGGTATTCCTTTCTGTAGTCTAGCCTTGTTCAGATATACCATCACCAAGTCTCCTACCTCAAATTAAAAATCTATTCTCCTTTCATCTTTCTTTGCTTTCAATTTCTGATTGGCCTCCATCAAAGTCTTCTTTACCTTTTCATGGACTTCTCTCATTGACTATGCAAAGTCATCTGCATGTCCACTAATTTCTTCATACCCATTTAAGTCTCTGAGCTCCATTACACCCATTGGGTGTATGCCATATACAATCTCAAATGGACTCTTACCAGTAGTCCTATTTATGCTATCATTGTAGGAAAATTCTTCCTATGGGATAACTTGTTCCCATCCTTGCCCATACTCTTTAGTCAAACATCTTATAAAGTTGCCAAGAACCATGTTGACAACTTCTGTCTGACCATCTGTTTGAGGATGATATGTAGATCCATGAGCCAAATTAGTCCCTAGTCTTTTCCATAGGGTCTTCCAAAAGTACCGCATAAACTTCATATCTTTGTCTGCAACAATACTCATTGGTAAGCTATGAATTCTAACTATCTCCTTAAAGAAAAGGTGGGAAATGTGACTGGCATCATGAGTTTTCTTACATGGGATGAATTGACTCATTTTACTGAATCTCTCCACTACCACAAACACACTGTCTAAACCAGTTGGAGTCATAGGAAACCCCACTATGAAGTCCATACTTATGCACTCCCATGGTCTATTTGGGATGGGAAATGGCTGATAAAGACCTGAATTTGATGATGTCCCCTTGGCCTTCTGACATATGGGTGATCACACAAAACTGTGTCCCACTTTTTGGCCAACTTCGACACTAAAATGAACATTTTGAAAAAAAAAACTTCACTTTAGGACGTCTATTGTCGTAAAACCATTAAGAATTTGAAGATGATGTAAAATAGTGACTTTTATCATTTTTTTTCTACTTTATAAATATATTTTTTTAAAAAAAATTGGAATTTATTTGAATCCATTTTTCCTTCTCCTTCAAAAATTATTTTTGTGAAAAATCAGGATTTTTCAGGAGTGACACTCACTTTGATCAACATAACTTTTTTTATAAAACTGATAAGAATGTAATTATTTAGAATTTAGGTTTGTAACACAAATATCTAGAGAATCCATTTGGTTTCATTCAATTTGGTTGAATATTTAATAGTTTATTGAATTATGAAGTGACATTAATTATAATTTGGACGTAGGTTCACTTGGATCGCTCTAACTCTATCTCTATATATCAAAATTCATTTATTCTTTTTTTGATAGAAAGGTAACATAAATAAAAATTTCCTAGATATTTTTCATAATTTATTTCCATAATTTACTATTTTTTGAGAAGCGTCGAAGCGAGAAGTCGCTAAATGGCCAGACAACCTATGTTTAGTAAAACTTAAAAAGAAAAGTCTTAATAAACTCAATATAT
>MU223940.1:1013377-1026803 GCA_018584345.1 Thuja plicata | reverse complement strand
ATTTGGGTTTTTCAAATGAATTTATTTGATCCCACAAAAATTTAATGTCAACATAATTTTTTGTCAGCATTTTGATGGGTTCAAACGAGATTCGATTGTAGGTGTGAGTGAGGAGTAGAGGGATTATACCAAGGGGATTTTGATCCAAGAGGATTTTATCTAGCCATTTTGAATTTAATCCTTCAAATGGGACCTCTCAAGGCTTAAATCATCATATTTTCTTAAAAATGTGCAATTTTAGCAAAAATTAGGATGTTCAAAAAAGTGGGACACACTATTGTGGGACCACCCATACTCCACACTGCTCCACATACCTTCCAACATCTTTCTGCATTTTAGGCCACCAATAGAACCTTTCCACTAATTCTAGGGTCTTATTCAACCCAAAGTGTCCACTCAAACTTCCATTGTGCTTTTCTTGGATGAGGTTCTCCCTCATGGAACCCCTTGGAACACATAACTTTTTGTCTTTAAACAACAAACCATTCTGCAATGTGTAGTCTGCAAAATCACTATGAAAGTGATTCTAAAAATCAGTACACACCTTATGAATCTTTGAGAAATCAGTATCTCCCTCATATAGGTATTTGAATCCTTCAATCCCTGTACCCTACAACTAAATCTCTTGGATGGTGAGCAATCTCCTACTAAGGGCATATGCTACCTTGTTATTCACCCCATTTTTGTGCTTGATAGTGAAGGTGTATGATTGCAGAAACTCCATACATTTGATATGCCTCAGACTAAGCTTCTCCTGTGTATTTATGTAGCTTAAGGCCTGGTTATCAGTATAAACCAAAAATTCCTTGGGAAACAAGTAGTGCCTCCACTTCTTAAGATCTTGCACCAATTCATAAAGCTCAAGATCATATGAGGAGTATCTAGAATTTTCCTCATTAAACCTCTCACTAAAGAAGGATATTGGTCTTCCTTCCTGACTTAGGACTACACCCATTACTATTTTGCTAGCATCACACTCCATAATGAAACTTTTATCAAAATTTGTTAAAACCAATATTGGTTGGGTGGCTACTTCCTTCTTCAATTTATCAAATCCTTCATTGGCCTCCTTGGTCCATACAAACTTTGTTTTAAGTACTCCTTTGATAGTATCAAGGACTAGTGCACAAATTTCCCTAAATCTCCTAACAAACTTCCTATAGAATTGGGCTAACCCATGGAAGCTTCTGACTTCAGTCCTTGTCTTGGGAGTAGGCCAACTCAATATGGCTTCTACTTTACTCTTGTCCATTTTCAAGTCACCTTGGGATACTACAAATCCTAGGTATACTAATTCTTGCTTCATAAACTCACTCTTTTCAATATTTATAGTGAGATTCTCTTCCTGCAACCTCTTCAACACAAGTTCCAAGTGTTTCATATGCTCTTCCTTTGTTTTACTAAAAATGAGGATGTCATCTAGGTAGACAACTACAAATACACCTATGTAATCCTTCAAGACTTCATTCATGACCCTCAAAAAAGTACTAGGTGCATTGGTAATCCCAAAGGGCATTACTAACCATTCATATATCCCTTTGTAGTTTTAAAGGATGAATTCCACTCATCACCCTCTTTCATTCTAATTTGGGAATATCAAATTTTTAAGTTAATCTTTGAAAAGTAGTTAGCACACCCTAAGCAATCCATTAAGTCTTCTATTCTAGGAATAAGAAATCTATATCTAATAGTTATCTTATTAATTGCCCTAGAATCAATGCACATTCTCCACTTACCTCCCTTTTTAGGAGCTGACACTACTGGGACAACACATGGGCTTATGCTCTTACTAATCAACCCTTGGTCGAATATCTCTCGAACTTGCCTTGCTATCTCCTTGTTCTGTTCTTGTGTCATTTTGTATGCAACCTTGTTTGGCAATGATGCCCCTAGCACAAAGTCAATCTGATGACTTATCTCTCTCTTTGATGGTAATTTAGATGGAGTCCCTTCACAAATTATGTCTTGGAACTTATCTAGCAATTGCTTCACTTCTGTTGGCATATGTGATGTCTTAGGTGTCTCTTCCTCCTTTGGTTTTTCTAGAATAGCATAACCAATTTCACCTTCATCCTTCATGTCCTTTAATAACTCTTTACCACTCATTAGAAGAGTGTTGGAGTCTATCTTCTCCACTATTTATTCTTCTATTAATGACTGTATCTTATAAGTTACTCCATTCTTCTTGAATGAGTACTTATTCTCCTTCCCATGGTGATTTGCTTCTTTGTCATACTACCATGGTCTGCCAAGCAACAAATGACAGGCATCCATAGGCAACGCATCAAAAATTATCCTATCTTGATACTTACCAATAGTGAATTTAACCCACATTTGTTCATTCACCAAGATATTCTATCCCTTATTCAACCGAGTTACTTTGTAATGGCATACATGAGGAATCTTGTCCAACTTAATTTTTTTTACTACTTCCTCTGAGATCACATTGTCAATAGATATAGAGTCAATTATGACCCTACCTACCTTACCAAGTATCTTACACTTGACTCTAAAATGATCCATTCTTCTTGTGTTCATGCTTTTTAGGTGCTTTGATTAGAATCCTCCTAAGCATAAGGTTCTCTCCCTTCTCTGAATCCAAACTGATCTCTGATTGTTTAGTCATGTCCTCTTCGTGTACATAAGCAATATTCTTCTCACCTTGTGAAGATACTGGCTTATCTAGACATCTATATGCAGGGTGACCTAATTGGCCACAATAGTAACACTTCATTGTAGCAAAGTGTGAGCTCCTTCCAAAATCACCTGATCTGCCTCTGTTATATCCTCCTCTATTACTGGTCTCTTTGTTTTTTAAACACCCCTAGAGTCTCCTTGGATTATTTTTTCATTTCCCCTTCCACTAGAACCTCCTATATGTCCTCCTCTATAGTCTCTACCTCTTCCTCTACCCCTAGAGTTGGAGTCTTATCTCTTTCTAATTTTCTCTTCCACTTTTAGAGCCATTTGAAAACAACTATGAATGGAGGTTAGAGTAAAGAGGCTTAACTCTTCTTGTATATTCCACCTTAGTCCATTAAGGTACCTAGCAACCTTGATGCTCTCTGTCTCTTGTACCCTAGATTTAAGACAAAGCTTCTGAAACTCTTCAGTATAGGATGCCACATCTAGGTCCTTTTGTCTGAGATTTTGTCTCTTCTTATGTAGTTGAATATCATATTCTTTGAGTAGGTAGTTTTCCTTCACCTTAGCCACCATAGCTTTCCAATTTTCTATTGGCTTCTTCCCTTCTTTTTCTCTTTCTTCTTGCAGAAACTTCCACCAAGTTAATGCTTGTCCTCTTAGCCTTGATTTGGCTATCTTCACCTTCTATGCCTCTATGATACCATCAAATTCAAAATGGTTCTCCATACCTTCAATCCACACCATAACCAACTCTGCATCCATCTTTCCAGAGAACACTGGAATGGCTTCTAGGGCCTTACCACTTAATTCCTTGAGGGCCTTGAGGAATTTTTCCTCAGGTAGAAGAGGGTCAGGCTCTAGTTCTACCTCCTCTTCAACTTGTTTCTTTCCTTTATCTTTATCTTCACTCATTTGTTCTTTCATATTACTTGCTACCTCTGCAACTTCTACCAACTTCAACTTCATTTCTTCAATATATTCTTCAAGAAGCCTATTCTTGACTTGCTACTCTAACAAGTCTCTTTTCAATTCAGCATTCGTGACCATGGTGATGTCTCCTATGGATTCACTCCTTTCTGACATACACTAACCACTTCCCAAGCCTTTCAATAGCTCTGATACTAATTTAATGGGGAGCTCACTCTGAAGAGAACTATTTCTCCAATCAAGACCTCTCCTTGGGCCTTCTTAGGGTATCATACTCTACCTTATCCAGAGGATAATTCTATGATCCTCTTACTCACTGCAAACTCTCCAAAATATTCAAACTTCCCCTATTGCCTTCTCCATTGAACTATGCAACAAAAACTCCATTGAATCACCAATTATCCCAATCCTTCTCTTGGTTACTAGGATAAGTCTCCTAACCTTTTCTAGGTCCCCTTTAATAGTTCCAACTCAATTGGATGGACTCTCAAATAGGTTTCTAGTCAAGTCCTTGGTTTTCTTGTTTTGAGGCCTTGTAGCCTTTTTGGTCAATTAGGCCTCCTAAAAATGGTTTTCTTGGAATTCTTCACACAATCCCTTAAAAACTCTCCAAAATAATTATGGATTCTCTTTAGGTATATCCTAGGCTCTAGGATTTTCAAAGATTTAGACCTCCACCCTGTCCGTACATAGGACTTTCAAGAAACCCCTACTTTTAAGGGTTTTTGGAACATGTACACCAGTCTGTGTTCTTGGCTTGAACTAGGTGATATATTCAACTCCTCTAATCATCTCCTTACATAAAATTATCAAGGAATCTCTCCTCTACATGCTCCCACCATTTATTGGTTTCACCCAATCCATTTAGCAAGCTTTCTTGCTACTGTTTCATCCAAGCTCCTAACCAGAATGCACAGACACTCGCCTAGGGCTTGGTGTTAAAAATGCTTCCACAGCACAAAATGACCCCACAAGCCATATTTACACTATACAAGGATTCCCCTACTTGATTCCAAGAGGCCATGGATATTTTAACACGAGAATTCAAGAGGGGTGCATATTTACATGACTTGCTCATAACCAGACAACGAACTAGAAGAAAAGAAAGAATTTACAAAATCCTAACTAGTAACACTAGATAACTAAACCAATGCCACAAAAAGTAACTAAATGCAAAAAAAAAGTTATCAATGAATTATTTTATCACTTTCAATCCATTAATCAACTGGATCAAAGCGCTATTACCAAATACAGTCAAAAACCTTCCTTCACAATGCTCATTTCGTACACAATGACAACCAAATGTTAGATTAGGGTTTTATCCACCTTATATACCTTATTACAACATGTATGGATCCTCATTTTAGGATTTGGGAATCATTAAAGCCCTTTCCTAGATTTTAGGAAATGTTGTCATGACAACTTTTCAAAATTGAAAAGTTGTCATGAGCAACTTTTACATCTTTTAGCATTTTATCAAATCACCATGTCTAATGACCCAAATTGACTTCAAATAATCATATAAGACCTTCAAAAACCTAAAAAACCTAAAAATCCCAAATCTCACTCCATTTTGGGATCTCAACTAAAGTTTGACCATTTTGTTGACTTCCTAGGACTTAAACACCTAGATCCTATTTGTTCTCATCAAACATTATATTCTAACCACTCCTATCTCTAGACACACTCAAACACACTTGGGAATTCACATTTAGTCCTTATTAACTTTTGTGGTTGGCTAAACCAACCTACAAGCCAAAACCTTTTGAAGATCTATGTAAGACCTTAAGGTGCTCCTGTACCATTTTTTTAGATACATAATTGTAGCAAGAGAGCATGTTGGAGATTCATGTAATTTCATGGATGACTATAAGGTTACATCTCTTTGTTTGAACTTTTTCAATTTAATATTGTTTAGACTAGTCACATGGTAAGGTATTTGACAAGTGGGAGAATGTGATAATTAAGGTGTCTCAACCTTAGTCATTCCTAACATTTCATTTATTAGAAACTTGTGTAGAGATATTTTACCATGCATCAACATATTAGAAACTTGTGTAAGTCATTATTGTATGAAAAATTCTTATGAAGGGTTGTGATAGATTCCTATGACACATTGGACAAGTGTAAAAGGCGTGTTGCATGAAGAATATGGGTGCCCAAGTTGGGTTATGATGAGTTGTAAGAGAATCAGTTAATTATATTTATTTATGATGGATTATCTTACAATTGAAAGTGTTGTCATGTATGACAAACTCTATGATATTTGTAAGGTGCATAAGAGATTATGTATTCTTATTATTAGAAAAAATGAAGCACCTAAGTTTGGGGGCATGTAAGAGGGGTTAGAAAATGATGTACAAGTTTCATTTGTTTGGTTAAAGGTGGTACAAAAATGCGCTACATGGTTTTAGAAGCACACCTATTTTGTCTTTGTCTAGAAGTTCAAAATTATGAATATCGATATATATTGTATGTCTTCTATTGGATTTAAGAGAGAAGCGAGAAACATATTTCTTTTCAAGGTTACGCTATTGAATTTCCTCCAGAAAAGAAAAATGTAGAATCCATGTAAAGGCCTAGAGCTTGCAAGTGTATTGTAATAGTTTGTTGCGGATTAATGAATTGGTTCAATGCTTTGAAGTGTGAGTTTTTTCAATTAAAATATTTTTCACAAGCATATCAATGTTTCTTCTCTTTTATCCATCGTTCTTTTATCTTTTGTTTTTCCTATTCCTAAAATTTTGATTTACATAATGTTATGCTAATGAAATTTTATTAGATTTGGAAACTATATTATCTTTCCTATCTTTCTTATAAGGGTTAATTAATGGATAGAAAATTAACTCTGCATGTTTCTTATTTAATGGCTAGGTGCTTGTATCAAATTATTGGAGTCTGATTTATTAAAAAATGTAGAATACTAAAGGTATATAAAAAATTCTTTGAGGTTTTTGGTTTCTCTTTCCATTTCATTAGACAAGAGAATTATTCATTATAGGGCTATTCTATGAAATTTCCTACAAAGAAAAGTAAGATGAAAATCATATCCATGTTAAGGCTTCAAGAATGCAAATGTATTCTAATAAACATTTTTAGATAATATGATGGTTTGATTCTTTGAATTATGGGATTTTTTTTTATTCAAAATGGGTTTCGCTATGTATATTGGTGTTCCTTCTCTTCTGTCTATATTTTTCTTCTTCTTCTTTTTTCATATTCTTAAAGTGTTTATTTACATACCATTATAGTGTTTAAATTAACTATGTTCTTGTAAGCTATATTATTTTTCCTATAAGGATAAATGTGATGGGAAATAAACTATGTTTGTTTTCTTTTTAAACACACAACAATATGTGTTTGTATCAAGTTGTTGAACATTCAATTTAAAGAAGCATAAGATACTAGAATGTGCATAAATTCGGTTCTCTTTCCTTTTAGAAGATAGTGAAGTTGTTTTAGGCACTATATATCTTCTCTCTCACCATCCTAACCCACCTCCCACTCAAGCATTATTTTTTAATGTGGATGAAAAGCAACCTCATGCTAGTACAAATATTAATGAAACAATTTAAGATCTCTACATTTGGTTTTTAGGATTGGATTCATTTTAGAATATATTTAATCTATGTTTGGAATTCCTATTCCCCAATACAATGCTATATTTTGTTTCTCTAATAGATTTTGTGCTTTTATTACGTTTTATTCAACTTTTAGAGCCTTCTTTTAACCACTCTTTTATAAATTAATATACTTTATAGGTGCTTATCACCCTTTCCAAAATAGAAAACACATTTTTATATAAGTTAATGCATACTATCTTACTTTAAAATATCATGATATTACTTTTTAAAAAATGAATGGAGTGTAATCATAGTCCAAAAAGTATAGGCAAGACAAGAGCTTAAATAAAAGTAGAAATAAAAGTAGTCAAATAACTATGCTACAAGAGTTATAGAACAAGTGAGAGGATTAGTTAGGTCATAGTAAAACAATATCTCTAACCATATGAGAGGTTTTTGTCAAATGTTAGGGATATGATCTCATTCTACAACATCTTCCTTTCATTTTTCATGTCAAGTGGCACTTCTTACCAGAGAAATATACAAGCTTAGTCAACAAACATTGCTACAATTAGGCCAACTAGAAGTAGCCTTGTCATGAGGATTATAAATGTAGTGAACAAGTATCTACTAAGACCGTGCATGCCCTTAATGGTGAGGAGATTCATGGGACCCATGTATAAATTGTGTCTAGTATGATTGATGCAATTGTGTCTTCAAGGGTGGGAAGGACTTTGTGAAATGAGGAAGGTGGAATAGCATAAAATTTCAAGAAGCATTACCCCATTTCTCAATAAGAGTCTAAAAATGAGAACTTCCAAAGAAACATTATTAACCAACACATGAATTTTTAAAAGAAATTAAAACTTGAATCATAGACTTAATGTACACAGAGAAATATGAATCAATAAAAGCTCTTAAAAGGAAAGAAAAGTTTATATCTTGTAAAAATATTATACAAAATCCCCAGTCTTAAAGTATTCTAATTTGGATAAATTTTGTTAGCAGTAATGGTCAATCACCCAAAAGAATCATGTGCCAAATTAAGAATTTAGAACTAAACTTCCAAAAAAATCATATTTCAGAATTCAAACTAGTTAAACCAATATATAATAAAACTAAAAGAATACTTTAATATTTCCATACAACCATAAAAAAAAAGACAATTATTACATGATATAATTATTTTTATTAAATAATATAACCATCATAATAAAAAGTTTCAAAGAAAATAATAGATATATTTATTTGAGATACATTTTCTTTGAACAACTTATTAACCAACCCATTTTGATAAAAAAAATAAAATTTAATTAGTATCTAACATTTTTTATCTTTTTATTTTGAAGGATTAAATCTACCATCAATCAATAGAAATGATTTCACCTCCACCTTTTGATATGGACATGACTTTGAGAGGGCAATTATTGAAAACCTTCATGGATGATTGAATCAAATATAGATTATATTCATGAAGTTACCATGCCTGTAAGAGCTCTGATATTTTCAATGTTTATAAGTGAATGGAAATGCTTCTAACAATAACCACTCTAAATAAATAAATTCACTCTAATTAAATAAATATTACAACTATGTGAAGGGAAAAAGTAATGTGTGCACATGTTGATGGAGACTTGTGGAATCAAATTGTTCGCCAAAATCCAACAACTATATCAATCACACACTAAAGTGCTCCTTTTTCTAACCATATATTCCTTTCAATATTTTGTAAACAATTTGGGTAGACGCACCATTGGTTGTTTCTTCCATTTGTCCATGCCTTCTTTAAAATGCAAATCATCTAGCCAGCTACATGGATGGAGATTGATTTATACTCAATGCACTATACAATAAAATAGAATAAAATTAGATTTGCAATTTATTTCTTTCAATTTTTTTTTAGTGTGTTAGATGGAGAGATTAGAATTAAATCTAATAGAAAAATATATTTTTAAAATTTAATTGTCAATATTGATTGATTAATGTTAATAATATATTTAGAAATACAATTATTTAGTGAGTAGTTAAATAGAGATTGATTAATGTTCAATTTAAATAAAATAAAAATATTTAATATCAAATTTATTATTTAGTTTAAAGTATAGTTATTAAGATAGTTAAGTAGATTGAGATTGATTGAAATTGAATCAAAAGTAGAATACACTTATTTTTAAACCAGATTAACATTTCATTCTATTATTAAGATGACTTTTCAAATGCTTTATATGTATATTATATGTGTTTGTGATCTACATTTTAAACGGAAACTGAATTGTTTTATAAAATATTATATTTTTTAAATCTAATTATATAAAATATAATATGTAGCTAAACTATAGTATTTAATTAAGAAATTAAATTGTCTTTTCATCTACAAGTTGAAAATGATTTATGGTATCTAAAAAAATATTGAAAAAAGACAAAATGAATTAATTGGGTTTATGAGAATTATATTAAAACACAAATTATACTAATTTTAATTTAATTAAGTGAATAATTAATTATGTAAATATATGTATATATACTTGCAACCATGTCTTCTAGACTTCTACTGAGTAAAGATTGAACTTCTTCAATATCTAACCATATACTTATAAGGTGTGTGTGTGTGTGTGTGTGTGTGTGCGTGTGCATGCATGCGCGTGTGTGTGTAACCACTCGCATTCAATCACTTTGTATTTTGCCAAATCTTACAATGACTTTTCATTCTTGCCATGCTCATTGCTTTGGATTTTGTCCCCAGTTTATTCAAATGTCCATGTCATCTTTAAATATGTCATTATCTAGCTAGCTAGTAAGATAAAGACTGATTTATATTGAAGTCAATATACAATAACATACAATAAGATTAGATTTACAATTATTTATTTTTAAAAAAAATTAGTGTATTAGATGGAGATTGAGTAGAATGAAAAGTAGATTGAGATTGATTGAAATTGAATCAAAAGTAGAACAAAAACATTTTCAAACTAGATTAACAGTTCATTCTATTATTAAGACAACTTTTCAAATGCTTTATATGTATATTGTATGTGTTTGCAGTTCATAGTTTAAATGGAAACATCAATGAATTATTTTATAAAATCTTATGATTTTTTAAATTTAACTATACAAATATAATATGTAGCTAAACTATAGTATTTTGAATTAAGAAATTAAATTGCCTTTTATTCTACAAGTTGAAAATTATTTATGGCATATAAAAAATATTGAAAAAAAAAGACAAAGTGAATTAATGAGGTTTATCAAAATTATATTAAAACATAAATTGTAATAATTTTAATTTAATTAATAAAACAATTAATTATGTACATATATGTATATATACATGCAACCATGCCTTATACTGAGTAAAGATTGTACTTCTGCAATGACTAACCATACGTGTGTGTGTGTGTGTGTGTGTGTGTGTGTGTGTGTGTGTGTGTGAAACCACCCCATTCAATCACTTAGTATTTTTTCAAACCTTAGAGTGATCTTTCATTCTTTCTATGCTCATTGCTTTGGATTTTGTCCCCAATTTATTCAAATGTCCATGTCATCTTAAAATATGCAATTATCTAGCTAGCTAGTGAGATAAATATTGATTTATATTGAAGTCAATATATAATAACATACAATAAAATTAGATTTTCAATTATTTGTTTTTCAAAACAAAAATAGTGTACTAGATGGAGATTGATTAAAATTGAATACAATAGAAAAATCATTTTCTAAATTTAATTTATAATATATTTGAAAACATAATTATTTAGTCAATTTGTTAAATAACGATTGATTAATGTTGAATCAAAATAAAATAAAATATCACAAAAGAAGAAGCTTCTATTGTAGGCTTGGCAGAAGGTTTGTACACCTAAATCAACACAAGGGGTTGGTATTAGGGACCTTACTCTTCAGAACAAAGCTTTAGGTGATAAAATTTTGTGGAATTTATATCGTAACCCTGAGTCAAAATGGACAAAACTCACGAGGGCCAAATATTTAGACTCTGATGCTCGAGAGAGAATTTTTACTACTTCATCTCTTCCTCGTGGATCTGCAATGTGGAACTTTTTGTGCTCTTGTAGGGTTCTAATTCTTCCTTCTTTAGCATGGCTTGTTCACAATGGAGCTAAGGCTCATTTTTGGGAAGATTCTTGGAATGGACATAAACCTCTGTGTCAAATAAGGGATTGGTCCCCTTTAGATGTTCAATTAAAAATTGTGTGGGGCAATGAGGAATGTCATTATTTCTATATAAGTAATGGATTTGTATGTTGGAAGGATTTGTCTCAATTTGGTAATGCTACGGGGCTGGTAATAGAACCTAGTAAGTAATTGAGTTCCCGTGTTGTTATTTTTGCTTCTCAGGAAGATGAACTTATATGACTCAGTTCTCCTTTAGGACAATATTATGTCAAGTCTGGTTATGAATCAAATTTTCTTACTCATACTTTGGATTCCCAGCCTTGAAGATTGTTATGGGGGGCTACTTGTCTTCCTAAGGCTGGTACTTTTGCTTGGCTGGTTCTATAGGATAGAGTTTTAACTGGTGAACGGTTGGATATATTGAGAATTATAACTGTCTTCCCATGGATTCTTTGCGGTTACTTTATGGAATCGACAAATCATATTTTCTTACATTATCCTTTTGCTTTGGACTATTAGTATTGGCTATTTGAGATATTGCATTGGAATTCAATTGTAGGTCGCAATCTATGTGATCATATTAAGGGGTGGACCTTCTTTATAAATCTTCCATGTTTTCTCCTCTTTGGGATATTTTCCCTTCCATTCTAATTTGGAATATTTGGCTTGAGCATAATGAAAGGATATTCAAGAAAAAAAAATCTTCTTTGACTGACATTCTTTACAACATTGAAAATCCATATCAGAAGTAATGTCCTCATATCATATCAAAAATATTAACCCATCGAAAGTCTTTTCTAAATGAGACTTTTTCATTCAAGCCAATTGGCCTTTACTTCAATCTCTCCCTTATCGTGGTTTCCAGCCCAATAAACGCTCCTTGATTTCCAAAGCTCAGGCCAAATGGTCCCTTCCCCCTATTGGTTTTCATAAACTCAATTTGGATGGAGCTATTAGGGGTAACCATGGCATCTTCGGGGCTGGGGCTATTAGCAGAAATATTGATGGTAAAGTTATCAAAGTTATTTTTAAGAAACTACCTCTCGACACAAATAATGTGGCTAAAATGGAAGCTCTCATTTTAGGCCTTTCTTATGCAATTTCTCTGAATATCACTAATATTATAATTAAGGGAGATTCTATGGTTGTGTATAATATTGTTACAAATATGAGATGGACTTGTTGGAAATTACAATATAGGCTTGATACAGTATTGGAAAATTTGCACTTTTTTTCATAACTATGAGTTTAAACATTGCTACAGGGAAGCAAATATGGTTGTTGATTACTTCGCTAACAAAGCAATTGATGATGGTCTGCCTCTGCAGGAAGTAGAGGACCAAGTTTTACTAAATTTGGTTTAATGTATGGGTGATAATTTTCCCTCACACTCATTAGGGTGGGTGGGATTAGTCCTATTGGGATATTTTGACTCACTCTGATGGGGGTGAGGTCGCAAATCTTTTCCCTTTTCCTTCTTTTTTTTTGCTACTTTATCATCAAAAATTTTATGCTTTGTATGATTGTTATGGTTTTTATATGAGTTCTCTACCAAGTTCTGATGTTATGATGCTCTGCCCTCTTTTAAATTGGTTATTCTGCCTCATATTTTTACATTCTTTACATTTCAAGTGGTATCTATGGGCATAATTTAGGTTTAATCCATAGTCATTAAAATGGATTTGATCTATTTGGGTGTTCAAATTCATGATAATGGTTGTGGGAAGTTTAAAATTTTTTATCAGGGTACATGATGTTATTGAGCTTGTATTGATGAATATTTGGTTCTTTGTACATGACACGTTCTCATTCCCCTTATTCAATATGATTAATGGGGATTAATTTTCCTTCTTGGACTGATTCATGGTATTGGATAAGGGGATAATTAGTACATGTTCTTAATCTAAACATTTCAGTATGGTATCTTATTCCTCTTGAATCCGTCTCATCATGATGGATTGATGATAGTCTAGTGTGACTGTTTTATTTCAGCTGGTGGATACAGTCATATGTATACATTTTTCTGATTATTTTCCTTATTATGTTGGACTGATGGTAGTTTTTGTCTTCTATTGATCTTTTTATGATGAGTTGGGGTTTTCCACCAAACAAACACTGTTAGAAACACTGAGAGGGGGGGGGGGGGGGGGGGGAATCAG
>MU223940.1:979544-999558 GCA_018584345.1 Thuja plicata | reverse complement strand
CACCACAAGGGTCTCCATACAAGCAAGGTGAATTTGTTTATTTACTTTGTTTATTTCTACAATTTCAATTACATATATTTGAGGTTAATTCCAAAACTGGGGTTTGACCAAGGCAAACCCCTCCCCCTCCAACAAAAAAATCTCTTTTTCTTGCAGATACAAGTTCGGGACTATGGATTTGGACTCAGATTTGGATACCCTTTTTGGCAAAATTTTGGGATCCGTGAACAAAGTCACTTTCAGATCTGTGCAAGTCAGGGTCGACATTATTGGGTCAGGGTTGACATTTGTGGGTCAAGGTCAACCTTTTTCATAAGACAACATCAGAATGGAAAATTATTTCTGGGTTTTGTTCGTCTCTGCGTTTCCTTTTTGGATCATACTTTAGTTTTTCCAAAAATAGACTATAGACCTTAGAAAAAAACATTCTTTGATCGGCACTATTTTAAGGTTGGTACTTCATCTCATCCATTTCAATTCCTAGAACTATCATATACATTCCTTTCTAAAATGGGAATTTAAGATCTTTCCTCTTTGCTCTCATTTTCAAATGGATGATTCATTTGTGCATTGATCCTTCTTTTGGTTTAATCAATTTGGATCTTTCATTTGTGCCTTTGAGGTTAAAAGGAACATCTTATCTTCCCCACACATCACACAAACATCTACATTTTCAAATGTGACATCTTTTCTAATGTTACACATTGTTATATGTTACACTTTGAATTTTTTTATCGAGGGTATATATGATGAGGTCTTACTTATTTGGTTACTACAATCTCATAATCAAAAATCTTGTTTCTTTCCCATTACGGGGTTGATTAATTTCAAAACTTTTATGGCTCTCAATTGTTATCGAGATGTCTTCTTTGTAGTTTGGAATTCTTTGCAGGATGGTGGAATTTTTTATATTATGAAATAATATTCCCACATGATGAGCACTACTGATCCACATGTGTTAGATCCCTTATTGGATGATTTCTTGGCTATCTAGACTCTCGTTATGTGTAAGGTCCGAGAAATCCACAAATGCCACATAAGCAGAAAAAGCCAAAAATTCTCTTTTTGTCGATTCAATAGTCATTGATGTCAATCTCTATGGATGGGTCAACATGAAAACTAAAGATATAGAAATTAAATACACACAATCTCTAAATTACATATAATTATGTTGATCATAAACACAAAGGTAATGTATATCCAAAAGTAATCGACCATTCTGTCAAAAACTATAACATTTCCATATTCAGTAGAAATACAATGTTCAATTTTAGAATGCTAATGAACTTTTCGTGCACCTTACATCATAAATGAAAATATATATATATAAATTGTATCATGTACAAGACCATAAGGTCATATGAATCAATATCATGTTTGGCATTCGATAACTGTCCATCTGCATGCTCCTGTATCCTAAGCCATCAGACACTTGTCCATCTGCAAATCCTAAGATGGGAGTGTGGTTTAGGGGTTTAATCCACCCAACCACGGAGTGGTTAGCTCCCCCAAGGTTCATCTTGAAATGAAGAGCGCACCCACCCTGCCCAAGAAGTCTATTACCCAGCATTGATCGATCAGAAGGAATATGGTGTGTCTGTGAAACTAACTAGTTTCCACATATGTGGACAAGTAGAACTAATCATAGATTACAGGAAGATGAAACATAAATAACCAACACATTTAAGAAAACATGTCTTTCCATAGCTTTGGCCAAAGCAATTAAGTGCTAGATTTCTACTGGTAGGTAGTGAACAAAATATACTACCCTTTCCTAGTATTTCACATACTACACCCTTTCCTTACTAATTTCAATATGCACTGAAATTCATAATTGCACACAAAAAACATGTAATTCAGTAAATATATAAACATGATGAAAATTTACTCATATCAACTCTAAAACCGTACAGTGGCATACCCGGTTCTGACTACTTATCAAGTAATAAGGGAAAAATTTATTTATGTATATATAACATCAGTGAAGTTCAAATTTTTGTTCTGGTTTGATAAGTAATATATATCTTGGTAATGCTAGATATAGAAAATAACTCCAGATTGGACACTCTCATATTCACTTAATTTCATAGAAGACACATAATCATCGAAAGTAACTTGAGATCTAATCTTATTCTCAAAGCTCTTCTTTACAAATTAAATGAAAGTATAAAAAATTCCTATTTCAGATGACATTCAAATAACAATGCATTTTACACACATATATAATTTTCTTTTCAATATGAACATAAATACTTCTTTAGGAGAAACTGAAATCAATAGTCTTTAAACCGTCTTCACAAACTTCTTGTTAGGAAAAGAACATGGTTTCATGTTATTATCTATTTTAAGAAATCTATTTTTAATGGAAATTTTTTTACTATAGTGGTTTGAAGATATCTGAAATACCAGCAGAGAATCTAATCTTGGAAAAATATTTTACTGAATGAAATTCATGGTGCAATTTCCATTGGTGTACTAAAAAAATAAATATCTCTGGATTTCCATTCTATGGATTATTTAAATTAAAGAAATTTTACTATAAAACCATAGTGATTACGGTTAACTTTGGTAATCCAGCTAAAACTACCATGGCTCTAAATCTATGAAAACATAGGCCAAAACTTCAGCCAAAAATCTCGCAATAAGGAAGAAAAATACAAGCACAACAAAGAATTCCTTGCGCAGGAAAACAAAGAGACTTTCCAGAATTCAGAGTTCATGAAACAATTAAAAAAATTAGCAAGGCTTCCGTATCACAAGAAGAATACATTTGAGGAACTAAAATTTCATAAATTTGACAGGTTTAATAAAACTTCCTTCATCTTTATTAGCTCTAGATCTATTTAATCACATACTAACATTAAACAACAGTTTTGCAAGAATGGGAGTATAAAATTTTAAGATTAAAACCTGGGATTTTCACTTTCCTGTGCTTTCTTTCTCTTCCCCAAGTTCTGTCCTCTCCTCTCTCATGCGCTTCCTCCTCTTTTCTCTATGTTGACTCCTCTTTTCTCTCTACGCCTCCCTTATTTCTTTTCTTTCTATCCTCCCTCATTGATTATGACTGCCTCTCTTTATAGAGGTCCAAAGAAGTTTCTCACCAACTCCGCCCAAAAGTCAACAAAAGGGTGTGAAAAAATTAGATCCTCCAAATTGTCGATGGATTGCATGAAGGCTCTAGACTTGGTTATAGATGTAGACGGTCAAAATTTTTGAAATAACTTTCTACCAGCTTCTATTCACTCCATGTATCATCCTTGTCTATGATAGTAGATATTGCTGGAAAGAGGGATGTGACATCCTTCCCCCCCTAAGAATTTTATCATCCATGATGAATTGATCAAAATTTGCAACCATATCTAAGAAAAATAAAGAAATTCACATTAACATGGTTCATAATTATAGTTCCATTACTCATCATAATGCATTTTTATCATAAAATCAACAAGTTTAGAAGTTTACTCATCATATTCTAACCAACTTTTAAATCTCCACACACACCATGCATTTACCATTTGAGATAGAGTTAGAAACCAAAACTCCTTTATCTATAGTAAGTATAAAAATCAACTACTACGTGGTGTGTGAAAACCTAGATTTTTCCGATCAACCATTATTGAGAAGATAAAATTCTCTCTCTAAAACACGCCCCTACCTTCAATCCTATCAAATTCATCAAACCACTAGATTGATGATTAGTATGTTAGTCCACAAATCCAAAACCATATTAAATACCGTTTAATTAATCATCCATATAAAACATCATAATATCCACATTAAGTCGTATTACCATTTCACAAAATGCTTTATTCCAGATAACATCAAAGCAATGCAAATCATGTATGATAATATATTTAATTCCAAAATATCCATAATAATGTCTAACACGTCTAACATTATCATAAATCATAATGAATTTGGTCATAAGTATATGACCAAGTCATCAAAGTCCAAACAGTCGCTGAGAGTCCAAAATAAAAAAAGAGTCTATGAAATCGGTTATTATAGCCCGGTGTCTAATGAGAACACATAATAGTAGCAATGTCTAAGCCTATAAAATGAGTAACTGAAAAAATAAGAACACACATAAGCCTAATCAAAAAGCCGCAAAAAAGATCTATGCATGTCTTCTGCATCCTCCCAAGTAGCACTGTCAATAGAGAATTTGTTCCATTGAACCTTATACTACAACACATCTCTGTCACACACCCTGATGGTACACTAATCAAAAAGGTGGGTAGGCTCCACTAGCACCACCCCTGGATCCTGCACCGGCAATGCATGCCAATCAAGGATATGATATGCATTTGGATGATAGGGTTTCAAAAAGGAAACATGAAACATATTATGGATTCAGGCTAGAGTGGGTGGTAAAACAAGTCTGTAAGCAATGGGGTTGATAACATCCAAAACATCAAATGGACCCACATATCATAGTGCAAGCTTTGATGACTTGCCAAAAGAAATAGAGCTTTTATGTTGTCTCACATGCAAGAATACTTTGTCCCCTTCCTGGAACTGCCTAAAAGTGTGGTTTCTATCCGCACAACTCTTCTGAGGATCCGCTCCTTCCTTCAATTGAGCACGAATCAGAGTCATCTAATCTTCCATCTCTCTCACTAATTAAGGACCAATAATGATCCTATCTTCTACTCTATCCCAATTGATAGGAGTGTGACACTTCCACCCATAAAGTGCCTTAAATGGTGCCATTCCCAAAGAAGCATGGTAAGAGTTGTTATAGGAAAACTCTACCAATGAAATATACTTTTCCCATTTCTATTGTTGATCCATGCAATACATCCGAAGTAAATCCTCAACAACCTGATTTACTCTGTCTATTTGCCCATCTGTCTGAGGATGATAGGCTATGCTAAAATTCAGCCGTGTACCCAAGGAATCATTCAAAGTTGTCCAAAACCTTGATATCATCTGTGTATCTCTGTCAGATATAATGGCCTTTGGTACACCATGCAGTCTAAAAATCTCTTGAATAAACTTCTTGGCCAAAGACAAGGATCCATCTCTCAAACTCCCTGAAATGAAATGTGCTACCTTGGTTAGTTTTTCAACTACTACCAAGATAACATCGTGCCTGTATCATGTCATGGGTAAACCTTGGATAAAATCCATACTGATGACTTGCCATTTGTATTTCAAAATATCATGTGGAGACGAAAGTCCATCTGGGTGGACATGCTCAGCCTTAACTTGTTGACATTCAAAACACTGGGCTACATAATCTATTACATCATGTTGAATCCCTAGCCAAAAGTATAGTGGCCTCAAATCAAAAATCATCTTGTTTAACCCTGGATGTTCTACAAATGGAGTGCAATGCATCTCCTGAAGCACTACGTTCCTCAACCCTTCTCGGTCGGGAATGTACATCCTATTCTGGTATCTCAGAATACCATCATCATCAAAAATGTATCCATCAAAATGGTGATTCGATGGATCAGTGTGCAAGTTTGACTTGACCATCTCATAATGATCATCACCTAAAATCTCCTGCAACACATGATCCTTCAACCGTGTCCTAGAAGTAGAGATAGCAGCAATGTGTCTTCTTCTACTAAGAGCATCTACCACTCTATTCTCCTTGCATTTGATGTACTCAATGCCAAAGTCATACTCACTCAAAAAATCCAACCAACGTCTCTATCTCACATTGAGATTAGCCTGTGTGAAGATATACCTAAGTCCCATGTGATCTGTTTTCAACTAAAATGGCTTACCCAAAAGGTAATGTCTCCACATAAATAATACATGCACAATTGCAACCAATTCTAAGTCATGAGGTGCATAGTTAACCTCATATTGTTTTAGCTTTCATGAATCATAAGACACTACTCTACCATCTTACATAATTACACCTTCAAAACCTTCCCCTGAAGCATCTCTGATCATTATGAATTTCCCATTCGGGTCAGGTATAATCAAAATAGGAGCGGATGTGAGTTTCTGTTTCATTAAATAGAAGGCTCCCTCACATATGTCCATCCACTTGTATCTTTTTCCTTTCCTTTGAAGGGATGTAATAGGTGCTGCAATCTTGGATAATCCGTTCACAAACTTCTTGTAATATCTTACAAGTCCCATGAAGCTTCTAACTTCACTCACATTCTATGGAGTTGGCCACTCAATAATGGCTTTAATCTTCGCAGGTTCAACTGTAATTCCATTTGTAGATGATGTGACCCAAATAATGAATATCCTTCTGATAGAAAGAACACTTAGATAGCTTCCCTTAAAGCCTCTTATCTCTAAGTTGTTGTAAGATTATTCATGAATGCTCCTCATGCTCCTCCATGTTCTTTGAGTAGATCAAAATGTCATCAATGAATATCTCTACAAACTTATCCAAACAATCTCTAAACACATTGTTCATAAAGTTCATAAATGTCATAGGTACATTAGTCAACCCAAAAGGTAATACGACAAACTCATAATGTCCATACCTTGTCCTGAAAGCGGTTTTGGATATATCTTCTTCTTTGTTTTGGAGTTGATGATATCCGAATCGTAAATAAATCTTAGAGAACACAATTTCTCCCTTCATTTGATTGAATAGTTCATCTATTTGAGGAAGAGGATATCTGTTCTTGATTCTCACCTTGTTAAGAATTCTATAATCTATGCGTAACCGCAAGGTACCATCTTTCTTCTTTATGAAGATAATTGGGGCTCTCCATGGTGACACACTAGGGCGTATGAACCCTTTGTCCAAGAGTTCCATCAACCAATTCTTCAACTCATATATTTTAGTGGTGCTCATACGATAAGGAGCCTTGGATTGAGGCTCAAGTCTAGGAATTACATAAATAGAGAAGTCAAATGCCCTCTTCGGAGGTAACTCAGGTAATTCTTCTGGGAATACATCCTGGAATTCCTGCAGGATAGGGTGGTCTTATACACTAGGAGGAGTGTCAAGATCTTTGACATAAGCCACATACATCATGCACCCCTTCCTCTTTTCCTTCTTCAATTGCATGGGAGAAATATGTGAAGCTCAAAGGGACTCTTCTCACCCAAAAGTACTGCATGTTCTCCTAAATCATCAAGACATTCACCTGACTTATCCTTATAGTTTACTAATGCCTTATGTTTAGTCAACCAATTGATGCCCAAAATGACATCATAGGAACCTAATGGGGCTACATAAAGGTTTACTTGCATCTAAAAATTTGCAAGTTTTAACTCACTGCAAGATAAACATTTCTCAATCCCGCACTCTGCCCTATTTCCATATTCGACCATCCATGGTTCAGAAAAATATCTAGGTCTAACTGGTAAATGAGAAACAAATATAGGATCTATTAAACATTCTATAGCTCCAGTATCAACCAAAATGGAAACATTTTATCCAAAAATCTTACCAGTCAGTTGGATTGGAGTAGCCTGAAAGTCAGCTTGCCTACAATCAACAACTACATGAATTAGATGTTGAGCCTGGGGACCCTTCCCATCTCTATGAACCATATGCTGAGGACATGTACTGGCATAATGGTCACCTCCACAAGTGAAGCAACCATCCAGTGGTCCTTTCCTACCCTCAGGCTTGTTCCTCCCATTGTCATTTCTATTATTCCCATTCCTGTTGGCACCTCTGTTCTGATACTGAGCACCATTATTGTTGATGGTGTTCATGTATGGATTACCTCGACCTTTACCTCTCATATTCCAAACTTTCTGTCATCCATAATCCTTAGGTTGGTTATCTTGAAATTTCCTCTTAAATCCCTGAGTGGAATTAGTCCTCTGATTACCCCTTACTGTAGACACCTATTGCAGTTTCTATTCTTGCCTTAATGCCTTCCTAAAGGCAAAGTCCATAGTTTCAGGCTCATGCATGTCGACCTCAGATCCTATCTCTGGACGTAGTCCAAGAATAAATTTGTAGGTTATAAACTGCTCATCCTTCTGGTACTGAGGTACATACTTAACCAAGTGGCAAATCCTCTCATGATATTGAGTAATACACAATACTCCCTGTATCAGGTTCGTGAGGTTGGCTACTTTTCGATCATAGTATAATTGTGGAAACCATCTCTTACAGAATAGTACAAGAAAATCCTCCCAAGTGATCTCACTAGGATGCATCCTCTTTTCTTCCATCTCATTGTTCCACCAAGTACCAGCTTCACCAATCAACTGAAAAAGCACCCCACATTGATCTAGATTCGCCAGAAATATTGTGAACCTAAAAGTACTTTTCCATGGATACAATCCATGCTTCATCCTCATCACCAATGGTCTTAACATTGAAGGTAGGAGGCATGACCTTCTTGAGGTCCCTGCTCAGTTCCTCAGCTATTCTTTCCCTATTATTGGGTACTACTGTAGACCTCAGATAAGCATTTCATTTCAATAGTTCTTCATTCCTTTTATCCTCCTCTTCTTTCCTCTGAGCTTCCAATCTCAGGTCATCCTCCTGCTTACGCTGAGCTTCAAGCCTCAAATCTTCCTATTGTTTTCATTGAGCTTCTACCCTCCAATCTTCTTTCCTCTTCGCTATTTTCTCATCATTCTACCTACCTTTCAAATCTTGCTCTAGATGATCCATACGATCACCCTGCTATTGCAAGAGAGCCAAGATGTGATCCCACCTCTAGTTAGATTCACCATTCATATCATTGCTAGAACTAGCATGTTTATTATTCCTAGTATCCATGGTGTCATATTTACTCCTCCACCAAGCATAGGTACACAACTTAGCAATAGTAGACCAAGGTCCTAGTGTTTAATCATAGCTCTAATACCACATGTAAGGTCTAAGAAATCTACAAATGCCACAAAAGCGCAAAAAGCCAAAAATTCACTTTTTATCGATTCAATAGTCATAGACGATCAATCGCTATGGACTGGTCAACATGAAAACTCAAGATATAAAAATTAAATGAACATAATATCTAAATTACATATAATTATGTCGATCATAAACACATAGGTAATATATATCCAAAAGTAATCGACCATTCTATCAAAAACTATAACATTTCCATATTCAGTAGAATTACAATGTTCAATTTTAGAATTCGGACAAACTTGTCATGCACCTTACATCATAAATGAAATATATATAAAAAAGTGCATCATGTACAAGACAATAAGGTCATATGAATCAATATCATGTATTCCATTGCACAACTCTCCATCTGCATGCTCCTGTCTCCTAAGCCATCAAACACCTGTCCATTTGCAAATCTCGAGATGGGAGTGTGGTTCAACGGTTTAATCCACCATACCACAGAGTGGTTAGCTCCCCCGGGCTCATCCTGAAATGAAGATTGCACTGACCCTACCCAAGAAGTCTATTACTTGACATTGATGGATTAGAAGGAATCTAGCGTGTCTGTGAAACTGACTACTTTCCACATATGTCCAAATAGAACTAATCACAGATTACAGGAAGATGAAACTTAAATAACAAACACATTTAAGAAAACATGTGTTTCCATAGCTTTGGCCAAAGCAATTAAGTGCCAGATTTCTACTGGTAGGTAGTGAACATAATATACTACCCTTTCCTAGTATTCCACATACTACACCCTTTCCTTACTAATTTCAATATGCACTGAAATTAATAATTGCACACAAAAAAGGTAATTCAGTACATATATAAACATGATATAAACTTACTCATATCAACTCTAAAACCGTACAATGGCATACCTGTTTTTGACTACTTATCAAGTGATAAGGGAAAAAATTATTTATGTATATATAACATCAGTGAAGTTTAAATTTTTGTTCTAGTTCGGTAAGTAATCTATATCTTGGTAACACTAGATACAAAAAATAACTCCAGATTGAACACTCTCATATTCACTTAATTTCATAGAAGACACATAATCAACGAAAGTAACTTGAGATCTAATCTTATTCTCAAAGCTCTTCTTTACAAATTAAACAAAAGTATAACAAATTCCTAGTTTGGCTGACATTCAAACAACAATGCATTTTACACACACATATAATGATCTTTTCAATATGATCATAAATCTTTCTTTAGGAGAAACTAAAATCAATAGTCTTTAAACCGATTTCACAAACTTCTTGTTAGGAAAAGAACACAGTTTCATCTTATTATCTATTTTAAGAAATCTGTTTTTAATGGCAAACTTTTTACTATAGTGGTTTGGAGATATCTGAAATATGAGAAAAGAATCTAATCTTGGAAAAATAGTTTAGTGAAGGAAATTCATGGTGCAATTTCCATTGGTGTACTAAAAAAACAAATATCTCTGGATTTTCATTCTATGGATTATTTAAATTAATGAAATTTCACTATAAAACCGCAGTGATTACGGTTAACTTTGGTGATCCAGCTAAAATTACCATGGCTCTAACTCTATGAAAACATAGACCTAAATTTCAGCCAAAAATCTTGCAGTAAGGAAGAAAAATACAAGCACAACAAAGAATTCCTTGCGCAGGAAAACAAAGAGACTTTCCAAAATTTAAAGTTCATGAAACAATTAAAAAAAATCAGTATGGCTGCCGTATCACAAGAATAATACATTTGAGGCACTAAAATTTCATATCTGACAGGTTTAATAAAAATTCCTTCATCTTTATTAGCTCTAGATCTATTTAATCATATAATAACTTCAAACAACAGTTTTGCAAGAATGAGAGTATCAAATTTTAAGATTAAAACCAGGGATTTTCACTTTCCTGCGCTTTCTTTCTCTTCCCCAAGCGCTGTCCTCTCCTCTCTCACACACTACCTCCTATTTTCCCTGCACTGACTCCTCTTTTCTCTCTACACCTCCCTTATTTATTTTCTTTATGTCCTCCCTCATTGATTATGACTGCCTCTCTTTATAGAGGGCCAAAGAAGTTTCTTACTGACTCCCCCCAAAAGTCAACAAAAGGGTGTGGAAAAGTCAGATCCTCCAGATTGTCAATGGATTGCATGAAGACTCCAGACTTGGTTATAAATGTAGATGGTGGAATATTTTGAAATGACTTTCTACCAGCTTCTATTCACTCCATGTATCATCCTTATCTATGATAGCGGATATTGCTAGAAAGAGGGATGTGAAATTATGCACATGAGTAGATGTATTAGTGATAATATTCTTCCATCTCTCCCCTTCAGATTGTTCTACCATGTCAGGAAGATGAGCTACCTATGCTTGATGAGTATACTGCTTCAGGCGAGGTTCTCAACCTAGTTATGGTGGACGAGAGATGGTCTTCTTTAGCGGCGACATCTGCATCTTTTGTGTCCCCTTTTTCTTCATTCCCCTTTCTCAATGGTGGGTATTTTTTTGGATGCAATGGGTCAATAGGGATTGGATGGGTTTTTCGGCATTATTTTGGAATGCTCGATGGGATTTTTGGTTGGCTCGGGAACATCACCGAGTGGCGTTCTCTTTTTGGCTCAGTTTGGGTAGACTAGTAGGTTAGTATATCAACTTATTTGCATGGGCTACAACATAAATTTTTCTTCCTGGTTCTTTCCTGCAAGTATGCCCTCCTGAGCCAGGTTTGTAAACTTTTTACTATTATTATTAATATAATATATCTTGGCCTATCCACTTTTACCCAAAAAAAATATTTTAAAAATAAATTATAATTTACAGTTTATTTTAAAGTATAATCACTAAGATAGTCAAGAAGATTGAGATTGATTGAAATTGAACCAAAAATAGAACTAAAGCATTTTTCAAATTAGATTTAGAGTTCATTTTCTTCCTATTATGGTTTTTCAAATACTTTATACACATATTTTATGTGCATGTAGACTATTATTTAAATTGAAGGATCAATTATTTTTTAACCAAATATTATTGATTATTTTTTATTTAATTATACAAAGCATAATCTTAATTAAACTATAATATTTATAGAAGAAATTAAAACTTGAATCATAGACTTCATTTTGTGGATGGCTATAATGTTGCATCTCTTTGGTTGACCTTTTTCAATTAAATATTGTTTAGACTAGTCACATGGTAAGGTGTTTGACAAGTGGGAGAATGTGAGAATTAAGGTGTCTCAACCTTAGTCATTCCTAACATTTTATATATTTATTTAATCCATAAAATATAGTTGGTTGCTCATCATATTTTTTTTATCTAGTGTGACAAGGCATAGTATGTTATCCTCATGATAGGAGGTATCATGGAACATGAAAAGAATGTATTTTTTGTCCCTATATGGTAAATTTGGCATCCCACTTTGGTAGAGATATTTTACCATGCATCAACATGTCAGAAACTTGTGTAAGTCATTATTGTATGAAAATTTTTTATGACAAGCTATGATAGCTTCCTATGATACATTGGACAAGTGTAGAAGGCGTGTTGCATGGAGATTATGGGTGCCCAAGTTGGGTTATGATGAGTTGCAAGAGAATTAGTTAATTATATTCATTTATATGGATTGTATTACAATTGCAAGTGTCATCATGTATGATAAATTATATGCTCTCTCTCTCTCTCTCTCTCTCTCTCTCTCTCTCTCTCTCTCTCCAATAACCTTTGAACAAAACCTAGCATCTACACCTCACTTTTCCTTGGAAACATGTGGAATTCACCCTACGACATCATATAAATATTTGCAAACTACATCACCTGATTCTACAACTTAGGATCTTGAAAGTATACATAAAAATGAGTCATTCTACATATTCTTAGACTTTTCTACTGTAGGAAATAAGAAATACAAAAATTTATTCGTTCACGGTTACCCCAACCCACGATTTCAAGTTATCTGCCAAGAAAAATGATGATAAATTTGTTAAAACTCAATGAATTAAATGAAAACAAATACATTCCAAGTGGTTTACAATCAACAACCACCAAAAAAATAACTTGCAACCACATTTTGAAAAAGTTTTTGTAAATTGTCATGACAACAATGACATCGTTTACATTTTTTTACCCAATGGATCACAAAATATCCTAGTTAGGTCCAAATACATCGTAACAAACTCAGATATCCTTATTTACATTAAAGAACACAAAACAAACAAAAAAATTTCTCAATCATTTTGGACCACTATGGACGAATGTAACCCTTAAGGTGAATAAAGTACAAAAATTTCAAAACTTTTTTGGGTCATTTATCAAAGCTTGTGGGACGTATCAATGATCCTTCAGGTGCTATGATATTTTTTTGTCTCTTCTCAAAAAATACTCTCACTTTTGGGAGATTTGACCCAATTCAAAATTGGTGACCCAACTTTGGTTATTGCCAAATCTTGCAATGTGCCTTAGTCAAAATTTGCAACTATGCATATATTTGAAATATCTCATTACGGCCTTGAAGCATCTATGCTAAAAAATTCAATTGGGCAGTTAAACCCCATGAACAACCTCATTCAACTCCCCAACTCGCTCCAATGTTCTAGACTGGTGCGACCCTTAAGGTGCACATAGTGCAAAAATTATCAAAATTTTGTAGGATATTTATCAGAGCTCATGGGATGTATAAAAAATACATTAGGTGATATAGGATCATGTTACCAGTTCCCACAAAATCCTCTCTCACTTTTTAAAAATTTGACCCCATTTGAAATTGGCGATCCAATCTCGGTTGTTGCCAAATCTTGCAATGTGCCTCAATTGAAAATTACAACTCTATGTAGCTTTTAAAAAAATCATTGTGGCCTCAAAATATACATGCCAATAGCTCTAGTTGGGTAGGTAAACTCTAGGAACAATCTTATTTGGCTCCCCAACTCGCTCGAACATTCCAGACCACTCCAAACCAGTGCGGCCCTTAAGGTACTTAGAGTGCAAAATTTGAAAAACTTTGTTGGGCTGTTTCTCAGAGCTCATTGGATGTATAAAAAATCCATCAAGTGCTACAGGCTTATGTTGTCTCTTCCCACACAATTCTCTCTATCTCTCTCTTTTGGGATATTTGACCCCGTTCAAAATTGGCGACCTAATCTTGATCATTGTCAAATCTTGCAATGTGTCTAAGTTGAAAGTTACAAGTATGTGTATCTTTGAAACAAATCATTATTGCCTCAAAATATCTATAAAAATAACTCTAATTGGGAGGATAAACCTCAGGAACAACATTGTTCATTTCCCCAACTTGCTCAAACATTTCAGACCACTTTGGATCAGTGCAACCCTTAAGGTGCATAGAGTGCAAAAAGTGTCAAACTTTGCTGGACTATTTCTAGGATCTTATACGATGTATAAAAAATCCATTAGGTGCTACAAGATTATGTTGTTTCTTCCCACAGAATCCTCTCTCACTTTTTGGAGATTTGACCCCATTCAAATTTGATGACCAAATCTCGATCATTGCCAAATCTTACAATGTTCCTTAGTTGAAAGTTGTAACTGTGCGTATCTTTGAAAAAATCATCATGGCCTCAAGATATCTATGCTAATAGCTCTGGTGGGGTGGGTAAACCTGAGGAACCTTTTTTGTCTCCCTAGCTCGCTTGAACATTCCAGACCACTCAAGACTGGTGCGACCCTTAAGGTGCACAAAATGCAAAAAAAATCAAACTTTGTCAGATGGTTTACCAGAGCTCATGTGACATATAAAAAATATATTAGCTTCTATATGATTGTGTTTCCACTTCCCAAAACATCCCCTCTCTCTCTCTAGATATTCAAGGGATTTAATATCTACATTTTTATGTGAAGGAGTGGAGGGTCAACAATTTTACAAGTTTTTATGCTTGGGTGGAACATGCATTAATTATGGTGGCTTGCAACATTTTCCAATTTGTCAACATATGGAGAGTGCACATGCAATTGGGAATGAAATAGAACAATTTTGGAAATATAAGACTTTAGCATACAATCAAAAGGATGAAAAAGAGGCAAAATGATATAATTTGGTAATTGAAAAAATTCCAGTGTATTAGTTCATGGACATTTTTCATGATAAATTGTTTGAGTTTGCAAGGCATACACATAAAGCTCGGTGGTTTGATTTTCAATTCCAATTGTGCAAGGATATATTCTCACTTGATATCATAGTTTTAGTTGTGGACTTCACAGATAACTACACACTACAACCACAAAATGAGGTGCAAGCAAAGTATTACAACTCTCATAAGGTTTCTATATTTGTTCATGTAACATTCATGCATTCACCTGCTAGTATAGAGGAGAACAATAAGGTATTGAGGGAGTATCATTTTTACATCAGCGATGATTTCTCATATTATACAGAGTTTGTACATGGTTTATTTTATCTATTTTATGGTCATTTGGATACCGACCCAACATATTATATCATCAACACATCATATGGTCAGACAATTATACATCACAATTCAATAATTCTTAGATGTTTTACTAGTATTCAATATATGTGGAATTTCATAGAGGATGGGCATCGAAAGAGGGAGCATGATGATGCATGTGCATGTATCAAATGAGCCTTAGCACATGATGAATTAAAGTATAAAGAGAAAGAAACATTGTCAGATGTGAAATGTATCATCCAGTGGTGTAATGCTACAATGGGTCAAGATAATGAAGGCGAATCTCGAATTCATTGATTTTTTTGGTTCATAGATGAAACTAAAATTGTACCATATGAGGATTTTTGTACACTGACAGGATTGAATGAGCTACACTCTTTTAGAATCTCTAATACAAGTTCATGGAGTATCAATATAGGACATATGTCATGTATTTTTCATCATGTACATATGAAGATTGGTATGAGTGCGAGTCAAAGGAGTGGGTCAAAAAATGGTGTACACAAGCTTTGAGCCCACTTGAGACATATCATCCCCCAAAAACACTGAAAATGACATAAGTAGAATCATCAGTTGAATTTGATTTCTTGTTTGATCTAGTGCAACCAACTAAATTGTCCACTTATACATAATCTCAAATTTAGTACGTTATCCTAACTATTCACTAAATTAATCTCATCATTATGCTTGTATCATTGCAGGTTATGTTTTTGATGTTATTGCAGCTAAAGACAAGTAACAAGTAACAAGGAACAAATTATTATTTGTCTCATTGTGCGGAGGCAAAAAAGAAATTTGATCACTTTGTTATAGATGGTGAAGAATTAGAATACCCTAGCTTACACTTCAAATGGATTCTTACATCTTCATCTAGAACCACTCTGTAAGAGATTCAAGATAAGTATCCCATTATATCATTCTCGGTGGAGATGCTAGGACATGGTTTTAATTCAGGTCACAGTTTAGAAGATTCATCAGCCATCATAGGGGAAAATTGACATGCCATTGCCAAAAAAAAACTTCATTATTGTGAAATTACCTTCAAGAATTGCAAACAAAACCCTGAAATTCTTCCAAAAACCCTAGTTGTTCTTCTCTTTCACCTTAGCACTCAAAATTCTTCTCGCAGTGTGAGTAATATGTCATGTAAGTACTGTATTTAAGGTATAACCTCTAGATAAAGTAATTGTAACTGCATTAATTACTCTGTATTCCCACTACATTCACTTTTTACCAAAACAAATGTTCTCCTTTTATTTCACTCTACCAATAACTCCCTGATAGAGTAGATTTGGTATGTCCCACTATTCAGGATGGGAGATAGATATAGAATGATTTATCCCTCAGATTAACATATGAAGGATGCTAGTTACCAGAACATATTCCTTACCAGAGCCAGACCTACCATCATCCTTATTCACCCATTTTTTCTTCATTTCTTCTTTGATCTCTTCCTTATTAATTATCTTTGTCGGTTCATTCTGCTTATTATAAACTAATCTACAAAACCTTTCTATATGACCTACTTTGTTGCACTTGAAGAATTGATTTCCATGTTTCCTCTGTCTTGACCTACACTGGTTAGCTTTATGACCATATAGAAAATATGTGTAATAGTAACCATAAAAATTATCACTATCATTATTAGATTTTCTACACCGACTTAATTTATGACCAAGAATATTACAACTGAAACATCTATTAGTAAAATATTTGTTGTTCAAATTCAACCTACTTCTACAATTTATTGCTTTATGATCTGATTTATTACATTTGAAGCAATGACAATTAAAGGAATAGGGATTCATACTCACCTAGGGTTTTACCAAAACCTTACCTTTATCATATGTAGATTGATTCCCACCTACCATAAATGATTCATATTTTTCTTTGATTGTTCTGTGAGAGAATTCACTAGTATCGCATCCAAGTCCCTTTGTTTCATATTGATTTGTGTTGAGAGGCAATATATGTTGTTCTAACCTTTTTCATTCATTGGTTCTGCTCTTAATTATATTACTCAGAAGCCTCATGGTATTTTAATCTTCTTCACATTTGTCTCTTAGATTAGTGATGGTTTCCTCTGTTGGAACTAATAAGAATAGTACCAAATCCCAGAAGCAGCTGCACTCAAGAAAACCTGTTACAAGATCGAAGCAAGGAAGCAAAACCAGAAACAAGGGTTTGGAAAATCTCAGCGGAGTGAGAGAGAATTATTATTTCCCAAAAAGTAAATACAATAATTACAAAAGTGGCATATAAGGTGAGAAACCCTAAAGCCGGAGAAAGCTAGGTTTGTGCATTTAATAATTAATAAAACATATTAATTATTATGCACCTACAAATGACAAGCTTAAGTGAATAGAATAATAGTTAGCTTTTAATAATTAAACCAAAGTGATTTAATTATAAAGGAAAATGTACTATTACTCTAACACCCCCCCTTAAGCGAAGATCAGGAGGAAAATAACCTAGCACAGCTATGAAAGCAAAAGAAATGGGTCCCAGAAACAAGGCCCGAACAGGTACCCAACTACAAAGAAATCTCTATAAACCGGGGAAATAGAGAAAACCCAGTGGGAAAAACTCTACCCCAAAAAGAGATACAACAACATGTTGAAAAAAAAATGAAGGAAGGAAGGCCTCAACAAGACCCCCCAAGGACAACTTCCATCACCCCAATCATAGAACACAACTGAAGATAGCACAGAGATGCAAAGGGTTTGGTGAAGATGTTAGCAACTTGCGCATCAGTGGGAATGTACTCCAAAGTGAGAACACCATCCTGAATCTGTTGATGGATGAAATGCATATGGAGCACAATGTGTTTAGTGCACTAATTCTCCATCGGGTTGCAGGAAATGTGAATAGCACTCTGATTATCGCACCACAGAACAGTGGGATGATCAGGAGGAAATCCAAACTCAGTCATCAACTGCTGAAGCCATAAAATCTCCTGACTAGCATGCACTACCGCTCTATACTCAGCCTCTATAGATGAAAGTGCTCAAGCATTTTTCTTCTTTCATGACCATGTGATAGGGCCAGAGCCAAGGCAAAAGACAAAGCCAGAAGTAGACTTCTGATCATCAACATCACTAGTGCAATCTGAGTCAGTGTAGCCAACAATGTGAGGAGCCCCAAATCTGTAGTGAATGCCATACATAAGTGTGCCCTGAATGTATCTCAAAATACACTTGGTAGCTTGCTAATGAATCTCATGAGGCTCATGTGAGAGCTGAGAGACTAGACCAACTACAAAGGAGAGATTAGGATGAGTGCATGTCAAGTATAAAAAACTGCCAACCAACTACTGATACAAAGTAGCATCCACTAAAGGTGAAGTGCAAGAGGTAGACAAAGTAACACCCGACTGAAAAGGTGTGGGAGAAGGCTTGCACTCAAGCATATCAAAGTGCTGAAGCATGTCAAGAGCATACTTCTGCTGGTAAACAAAGATCCTAGTAGGTGACTGAACAATCTGCAGACCCAGAAAGAAGTGTAATAGACCAAGGTCTGTCATCTCAAACTACTCCATCAATGCGCACTGAACATCTTGAATCATAGAAGATGAGCTACCTATGATGAGAAGATCATTGACATATAGCACAAGGATCAAAACCTCATCCTCAAGACGCTGAATCTAGACTGTAGGATCAGAATGATAGTGGGTGAATCCTATAGAAAGCAGAAAGGAGTCCATCTTCTCATACCAAGCCTGAGGGGCCTGTTTGAGACCATACAAAGAATGCTGAAGTCTGAAAACCAAGGAGGAATCCTGCACAAATCCCTGAGGCTGCTCCATGTAAATATCCTCACTAAGATCACCGTGCAAGAAGACACTCTTCACATCCATCTAAAAAATGGGCCATCCCTGAGAAGCTGCGAGGGATAAGACAAGGTGAATAGAGTTCATCTTGGTGATAGGGGAAAATGTCTCAATGTAATCAATACCCTCAACCTATGAAAACCCCTTCGCAACAAGACGTGCCTTTTACTTATCAATAGAACCATCAACAACAAACTTAGTACAATACAACCACTTGCATCGCACTAAATTTCTTCCCTTAGGAAGAGAACAAAGATGCCAAGTATGATTCTTCATCAAAGAAGAATACTCCTCCTCCATAGCACTGTCCCACTCAGTATGTCCTGTCGCTGCCCCAAATGTCTGAGGGTCACCACAAATAGCATGACTTAGAAGACTAGAACCTGCAATATGAGACCGGGTGCGATGGGAGGTGGAAGGGTCACCAGCCAGGGATCCTGCAACATCAATTGTAACACGAGTCCATCTGGGCATCGGTGGAGGATCCTGTGGGGGAGGTAAATGGGGATCACCAAGATCATCATCCTCATCATCCTGAAACAAAGCTGGAAGAGATGAGGGAGTAGTGGTGAGTGAAGTAGACTTTGGAAGTGGGGTATCTACTGTAGGAGGGCACTCATCAAATTAGACATCCTGTCAAAATAGGACCTCTCTGGAATCAGGGTCAAACAATCTGTATGCCTTAACATCCTCGCAATAGCCAACAAAAATGAGGTGTCATCTCTTCCACTCCATCGCTCTCCTTTGAGCGTCAGGCACAAATGCCCATGCTTCACTACCAAAAACTCAGAATGAAGATACATCAGGCTTGACATGAGACCAAGCCTCCTTAGGAGTCATATGTTGAACTACCTTGTGAGGCATCCAATTCTGAATATAGTTGGCACAATTGACTGCCTCTGCCCAAAAAGATGAATCCATGGACCTGGACTATATCATACAATTAGCCATCTCCTGAAGTGTTCTGTTCTTTCTCTCTGCCACACCAT
>MU223940.1:927467-942841 GCA_018584345.1 Thuja plicata | reverse complement strand
GAAGGAAAAATTATTTTCTGCTATTTCAGGTGGCCCAACTTCCGGAGACCATAAGTCATCACCAGTTGACCCGATTGACTATTATAACCCCATTTCAGAAACGCCACGAAGCGCTCTACAATGGCTTAATTTTGCAAGCATCATCGAGCCCAAGTTTTGACCTCATCCGGGGCCTCTAAAGCCTTCAAAACTGAGCTCGAAGTTTCTGTACCCTGTTTTCAATACCGAACATTTTCAATATCTTCAAAACTAGACCTCATCTAGCCATGAAACTTCACTGGCAGGCTGATATGACTGAGATGAACCTCCACATGCAAAATCAGAACATTCCGAGATCGTATGACCAACTTACTAAAAATAGCAAGTTTCCATAAATAGCAGCTCTGCACAAGGTAGCCCTTATTGAAAAGAAAACAGAAATATTTTTGGGCGATGCAAGATTGCCCTTACACCCAGGATGCTCCTGCATCACTTAGATAATCTCTGTCATCACATCTGTCAATCTTCTTTTCATATGATCTGTCATTGTTTCTATCTTCTTTTCTTTTGTTAGGACATCTAGCAGCAAAGTGTCCAATCTTTTTACAATTATAAAATACAATGGTAATTTACCTTTGTATCTACCTTTGCCTCTCTACAATCTTCTATCCAATAGTGCTTCAATCTCATCAAGTTCTTGGTCATCTATATCACTTTCACTATCATTTCTCATAGTGTGTTTATGACTTGAGTTACTTATTTTCAAAGAAGATTTGAATGCAAACTCAATAGATGGTAAGACATTGTTTTCAAAGTTATTCATCTCAAATTAAATAATTCTACCAACCAAACTATCTAAAGTGACATTGTTGTTTTCTACTGCTCTCATTTCTTGTATAGTAGATACTCTAATAGCATAAATAGGTAGTAAGGTTCTGAGGATTTTACTTACCATTGTTTCTTCTTCAAGTACACCTCCAACTCCTTAGATAGCATTGACTACCTCTTTGATTCTGCAACTATACTGAGTGATGTTTTCTCCTTCTTTCATTCTTAGGTCATGAAATTTTCCTCTTAGGATTTCTGCCTTAGCTCTTAGTACAATTGCATATCCTCCATGTACTAGTTTCAATTTGTCCCACATATGCTTTGCAAAGGTGCATGTTTTGACATATTCAAAGTTAGCATCGGAGAGCGAGGAATCAATTTCTATCATCATAAAATTTTTCTCATGCTTTTCTCTCAATTGATCAAGTGTGTGAGGCCCTTTAGGCAACACATATTCAGTATCCAAGTATTGAGTAACATCATTTCCAATACCTGATAGGTGGAGTCTTATCCTACTTTTCCATGATGAAAATTTGTCCTTGTTCAACTTAGGTACATCTTGTTTGCTCATCTTGTGATCTTTAGCTTAGGTCTTGAAACCTTCCTTTCTAAGCACACAAGCTCTGATACCAATTGTTAGAATAACTAATGGGGTGGGGGGGTGTATCAGTGGCCTCAAAAATTAATCCAATATCAACCCAAAAAAATTATACCACCATTATAAACCTCTAGTTATCTTCAGTCCTATAAGATGCATGCCCTTAAAGTATCTTACCAAATAACTACTGCTCGGAGTTCACTGTTAAACCTTATTCTTAAGCTTTACCGAATGGAAGTCTAGCCTTTACCGAAATATAGTAAATAACTTAGTGTTTACCAATCAATCATGTTTTAGTAATGTGTAAAGAAAAAAATTAAAGTAATGAACCATAAACACATTTGACACATGGATTTTTAACGTGGAAACCCTGTTAATAGAAAAATCACTTGGGACTGGTAACCCAAAACTTTCACTCTTCTGAAGTGAGCTCAGTGAAGAGCCAACCTTCTTAAAGGTTACAAACACATTGTTACATGCGACCTTGTTAGAGGATTTAATATAATAGTTAATCACTTGATATCTGGCATTTCACTATGCTATCTTAATGAGAAATGTTTTGATACTCCTTGGGATGTATCTCAATATATAAAGGATAATTAAATCCTACTTGGTTAAGAGACTTTCTGATCTAATGGCTAAACTGAAACAGTAAATGATCTGTTCATAAATACAACTTAAACTTACAGATGTTTAAATCTATTGTAAGCTCATAATACCTTTCTGATCAATGTTTCTTTTATGTTCTCTTTCTCCACTTCTTTCTTCTCGGTGATGTTGTGCTTCTCTATTGCTCGGTGTCTGCAAAAATCTTTAGCTCTATTCTTTAGCTTGTTTGATCAAGACTGTATGAAGTCTTCTTCACCAATATTATTTTCAGCATCCTTTTCTCTATTCACCCCTTAATTCATAATGAATTAGCTTATCTCTCTCATAGACATAATTTCACCGTTTCTAAGTCCTTGACTTTCTTGTTCTTGGCGTGATCAGTAATTCTTACCTTTCTTGCTTTAAAGCTTGCTTTAGTTTTATCGTGCAGATTTCTCCTTGACAACTAGAATAAAACAAATTTAAAACTCTAGCTTATCTCTGTATTTTAACTTGCCGATGAAAACAATGTGATCAACCAGTTAACTCTATATTTATCTCTTGCCATCTAAGTCTTTTGTCATTTAGTTCTTATCGGTGTTTAACTCCTTGTTTTCTCGGTCTTGACTTCAGTTGTCCTCGGGCATCTCTATCCATCAGGGTTATCTGTCCATTGGGCAACACTATGACTTTCAGTTCTGCTCGGGTTACACTTTGGTTCTGCTCGGTATTACTTACTCAGGTATCACTGTGACTCTTCTCTCGGGGTTCTCTATTCATTAGAGTGCACTGTCCGTTGGTGTTTGTTGTCACTTGGTGCATACTAAACTTTTATGCATTACTGATAACATAACCTTTATCTCTTTGGTTCTTTGAAGTCTTTGACACTATGTATATAACAATTCAGATTATGTCAAGTTGACATCAATGACAATATAATACATTAATTGATTTAATGTCTTGCATTAACTTTCTATAGCTCGGTGATCATCAACTTAACATATTCAAACATTCAATTAGTTATAGTTCATCATATGCAAGTTTTTTTACCTGGGAGGAGTATGATAAACTATAGGTAGAGTGAGATAACCTCTCACGAGATAGGGATGAGGCTATGGCTCAAGAACTAAGCCTAGATTTAGAGAGAGAGAGATACAACAATAGCTAAGAGGGATAATTTGTAGTAGTGGTTGGAGGTAGTCTAGGGTTAGAGGGACACTTATATGGTATAAAGAGATTCTCTACAGGAGTAGTTAGTGGTAGTAGGGGACACTATTTTTCTAGAAGGGATGGAGATATCTAGGAGGGGTGTGGCATGATTGAGAGTAGAGATTAAAATACTACATGCCTATTTGATAGAGTCGCAGGCATGTGTATCCTCATATCAAAGTGAGAGAGAGGTGGCTTGGTAGATGCTTACACCTATGGGATATTGATAGGGTTATGTTTTTTCTATGAATGTGTAGAGGGATACTACATGGAGGGGGAAAGAGTTTGATTATTATAGTAATACAACCATTGGATGGAGGAGAAGGTCCTAATGAGTCAGTGGGGTAGATCATGTGCACACAAGCATATATGAGGCTCATTTTGACACATATGTACTATGACACACATTTTTTTTTGATTATGGAAAATAGGTTTTGATGGGTGCCCGAAACCCTACAATAGATATAAAAGAGACCTAAAGCATATAATCATTACAATCCAAGCATCAGAAAAATATCAAAATTAGCAAAATAGTCACATCGACAAAAAGCCAGGATCACATATTTGTTTGGGTATATATGATGAGATGGTTTTTTTGGCGGCACATGCTTATGTTTTTATGATGGACTATGGACTATTATGGACTCTTATTATGGACACTTTAAGATGGACATTAGATTATTATGATTATAAATGATGATATATATGTATCTAGATGATTGTGTATTTATGCTTATGGATGCACTTATGTATGTTAAATAATTATGATGTTATATGCTTGGACTAGTATTTGTGATGCAAGATATCTAGATGTACATGTATGACAGGCTAACTTATCTATGTTATAGGTGGATTGTACATGTTGATTAATTTTATATGTTATGCATTTGTCGAGATGTTATAGTATGTCTATATGATACTAGTAATTTCTGATGCAGGATGTGATATGTATGCCTATATGATGTGATTTATCTATTATGCAATTAAATAAATTGACATATGTATGATCATATGGATGATGGCTATGGATGAGAATCATGATGCTAGATATCTAACATGATTATATTATGGATGTAATTAAATGCATAATGTAAAATGAAAAAGGGGAATGAATGGACAATTTATCTACAATGTAACATGTAGTGCAAAAGTATAATGCATCTAAATAATAATTATACGATAATAATTTTTAATGAAAATGATGTGATGCAAAATTTTAATGAACCTACAAATGATAATTCAACTTAAAAATGACCCTATATGATAATGATAATTCAATCTAAAAAAGAACCTAAATTAAAAATGATAATGCAACATGAACTGAACCTAGATGAAAAATGATAATGCAACATGAAATGAACCTAGATGAAAAATGATAATGTAATAATAAATGATAAACAAGCAAACAGATGGAAGGTGTGAGTGCAATGGAGAAAAAATGCAATAATAAGTGGGGTAGTTTATGTTGTTTTTCCGATTGCAGGTTGTATTTGTATTCTTTTTTTTCAAGAGGAAGATATGATTTTCCTTAATATATATACTTTTGGTGCCCCTTCACCAAGGGTCACCACTCTTGGCCCAATTAATTAATACATATAATTATATTAAATTATTATATAATAATAATTGTATCACAATGATATTATATTATCTCACTAAAAATATAATAATTATATTGTCACAACCTTTATGTTATCTATGTTGGCTTGAAGGAATTTGACCATAGCTAAATAACATCAACACTCCCTCTTAGATAGGGATGAATCCTTCTCTATAACTTCTGGTTTGTCCTCCCGATGCTAATATCAACAATATTTATTAAGGATAATACATAATTGATCATTGTCTCAAGTGATGTAATGCAACATTTGAGATGACCAGATGACTCATAGTCATCCTCCCAATGCTATTTTCAACACTCCCTCTTAGCTAGGGATGATTTACTTAGATATCTGAGTTATAGAGTAGTGTCTACCATGGATACTCCTAGAGGGTGGATTGATCATGGATTTTCCCATGAATGAAAATAAAACAAACATAAGAGTTAATTATGGGATCAGGTAGGTGATTTCGTCATCTCATGATGATGGTCACCATAGCGACACCTAGAGGGTGACTCAACATAAGTGTTTAGTCATGGACTCATTCACATGACCTCCACCATGGCTACTCCCAAAGGATGGGTGAATAATGGCTACTCCCATGAATGGAAATATAAATGATCACAAGTGCCCATCACACAATCACTCAACATGATTTCATCATACAATGTTCACCATAGTTACTCCCATAGGGTGAATAAACACAAGTGCCAAGTCATGAATTAGCTCACATGACATCCACCATGGCTACTCCAAGAGGGTGGACCCACCATAGCTACTCCCAGAGGGTGGAACAAGGGCTTTCACCTAAAACTTCTCCCTCACATAGAAGAATACATTACAAGGGTTGATACCTTAAATTTCTCCATTTGAGATAAAAATGCTACAAGGACTAATACCTCAAATTTCTCTGTCTCGGAGAAAAATACTACTAGGGATTGCACCTCAAACTTCTCCCTCACAAAGAAGAATTTATCAACAAGGGATTGCACCTCAAAATTTTCTCTCACATAGATAAGATGTATTAAGTAGATATTCATGATGATATGACTCTCTTTGAACCATATACCAACCTTCTAATCTCCTCGTCCAAGGTTTCTTTTGATGAAATGTCAGACTCCCTCTGAATCTAATATCAACCTTTTGAGATCCTCATCCAAGGTTTCCTATGATGGATTTTAAAAATCCCTCTAAATGTTAATTATTCCTCTTTGAAGAAACTGATCTAGATATGTGCCACCAACTTAGCTCCATGGCAGCAAGTTGTTTCTTCATTCTTCAACCTACATGGATTTTAGACAGGATGCATCAATCTCTTCTCTTGAATGCTTCTCATTCCAATAAGTATCTATCTATCTAGGAATATCATGACCTAGATATCCACATAAAGGCCTTCCATCCTACGTACATGGGAATCCATCCCATGAATCATAGTGCTTTGAATGCTACAATTTCTTGATTACTAGAGAAACCATCTCAACATGGTCTACCCCCTCTCACTAGAAGAGCCCTCTTGTCTCAAATTTTCTTTGCAATCCTTGATTCTTCCATCACCTACACAAATGCATCAGCAACATTCCTAATGCATCATTCTTCTTTTCCTACAAACATACTAACCAACATAGATTCTTGTTATAGTTGAGCTTTGTCTAGAAGCTAGAAGAGAAATATAAAATAATTTTGAACTCCAACCCCCAAGAACATGTTTTGAGTTACAATCCCAGTGTGAAAGCATGCAAGATTATGCCCATATCTCTCAATTTCATCCTTGAAAATAAACATCCAGTATTAACGATGAAAGTTTATAATTTTAAATGCAATCCTCATCTCATGTCTTGTTCCCATCTGTCAGCATCTTTGATCAAGAATCCTCAATAGATAGAAGTTCCTTGTGGGACATCTTAGTATTTAGCCTCAACCTTTTACAATCCTCCAGGTAATCCAGATATATCTTTTTGAACAATTGTAACTTTTGAGAGATGAAGAGCCTCACATCCTCAAACTAGAAACTATGTTAATAAGAGGGTATGTGTAGGATCATGGTATGCCAAAAAGTGGCAATGTGAAAAAGAAGTTTTGATTGGTAGACTGAATGAAAAATATCTATAAATCTCAAATGGTATAACCTTTTTTGAATTTGAAATATGTGTCACATTCTATGCTTCACCTACTATAAGAAAAAAAGAAACAAATTTCAATTTGATTAAGTTTAGACTAAGTTAACGTGGTCAAACATGGGAGTTTTTATATCCTGGAAAAGTTGTAGAACAAAAATCATAATTAATTATTTACTTGGAAAAAAATTACAAAAAAATGTGTCACATCTGGACACGAGTCTACTACTTATATCTAGAATCTAGTAAACAAATATTATCAGTTGATTGTGTTTAATGTGGTCAGACATACACCTACTTCTTATGTTTTTAGTCTTGATTGAAAGGCTGATTGAAAAATAGATATAGCTTTCAAACAGTATAACATTTTTGAAATCCTAAACATGAGTCATGTTCTATTCTTTTCCTACTACAATTTAAAAAAATAAAAAAGTTTTCAATTTGATGAAGTTTAGACTAATTTAAGGTGGTTAGAAATGATTTTTTTATATTCTAGAAAAGTTGTAGTAGAAAAATCATAATTAATTATTTCATTAGAAAAAACTTACAAAAAATATGCATCACATCTGGATATGAGTCTACTAATTATATCTATAATCTTGTAAAAAAATATTATAATTTTATTGTGTTGAAGGTGGTCTTACATACACCTACTTCTTATCTTTTTCCTGAAATTTTCATTCTACATATAAATTTGAAATTTCACCATATAGAATATTTTTTTTAAAATAAATGGCTTGTAGCAAAGAAACTAAATTCAATTTTATACAGATTCTCTTCTTACACATTTTTTTATATAAGATTGATAACTTGTTCAAATTTACACGTCAACTTTCCTAAACTTAATTTTCTAAATTTTTATTGCCGCTTAAGGGCCTGGTTTGGCATACCATGATCCTACACATACCCAAGACTCCCATACAAGAAATAAGTTGCAATAGTGATTATCCTCATTCAAAACTAAAAAATGTTGAACCTTCCACCCAGGCCAAGGGAAAGTTGATGCACCCATCAGATATCAAAAAATGAGTAGTTGTACAAATTCTCAAGTTGAATGTCAAAGTTGGTATATGAATGATTGCTTGACTCCTTATTCCACTCATAAATATTTACGCAAAGTCTTCCATCACTCCTATGCACTACCCAGCCATGGATACATCTCTGGGTAAGAGAATTTGGTTTTTTTTGTTAACAAATAATTGAAGCATTTCACATGCAGTGCACTGCAAAAGACAATGCATGCGTTGGTGCAGAAACTCATGCAAGTGGCAGTGTAGAAGGTATACATCCTAACACAATTTAACTGAACTACAGGTCCTCATGTAATAGGGTGATTTTTATTTTTCTTAGCAACCGTAGCCTTACCCCAAAAAACACTCAGAAATACCACAAACAACTATCTCAATGGAAGCGCTAATTTTAAAACTACTTGTTCAACAAACATAGCTCTTAATACAAATATTGGTTTTAAACTCTTTCAAGCACTAATGAAGCCTAATAAAACAATTGGACCAACCTGCCATGTAAAGATAACCTCAAACAAAAATCACCATGGGGGTTCAAACCAAAAAATCTGTCAGATGAAAAATATGTTATGCATGAATCTATGTAGCATGATAGATTTCAACACTGCAGTATGAAATTGTGGCCCTATGATGTAATCCAATGAGCACTTTATACTATGATTCACCATGATCTCTTCTTTGGATTTTCAACAAGAGATAGGAAGAATCTTTACATGCCACAAGATAGATTTGCCAAAGTTTTAGAATTGATGACAACGTATGAGCGAGTAGATGCATCCACTATCTGAAAAGAATATTTCATGAATTCTTCATCCATGTGTTATTACTGAATCTCCACTTTATTGATCAGAGGTTTCACTTTATCAATATTAGGCTAATAAAATTTACTATGCCTACAGTACTAAGCAATCAAAACTATAAATTCAAATTATAAATTGATTCAATATCAAATGTTGAACCAGTTGGTGTTTTTACTTGCTACCCTTGATTCTAAAAGAGAATAACAAAATTAGACTTAGGGATCCTCACCTGGCTCACAAAATATGCATCATCTACAAATTAAGGACAAGAAAAGCCAACGTTAACTAGGAAATACAAGCCTTCTTCACTTTGAGTTCCACACACTTAGGAGGGTTTTCCTAATAAGATAAATCTGCATATATAATGAACCTTTTGTCAAACAACACTATGCAGACATATAACTGTGGAGAATTCTCAGACTTGTAGGTAATGGGTATTTAAAAATCTACAAATATTATGAAAAATCCCACTTGCATTAAGCACACTAAGAACTAGATCAGACCAATCCTATACTAATCAACATAAAATTAAAATGATTTGATAATGATTTGAGATTGCTTATGAAAATACTTCAAAACCAAATAAATTAGTGCCTTTATCATGGGCTACAGAGTCAAACTTATAATCATAATAGAATCTATATGAACAACAAACTCAACCCGCAAGTTTTCAATATGTCAATCCCTTGCATTAAAAAATATACTTATATCACCATAAATTTCTACTTATGAATCCAATTCTTGTATTCAAGTTCACAAATACTTTCTTGCAGAATTTAACCCTCCCCTTGGAATTGGCCGATGAAGAGGTATTACAATACACATGATAGGTGTGAAGACAAATTTCCATATCCTTGATATTTAAAACTCGTATGATTTTGAATATAGTCATTTGAGACCATTGATGTTCTAGAGATAGAAACTTAGCCCTTTCCTTGAAAGAGATCTGTGTCGAAACAACACAGCTACAAACAGATTGCAGAGATGAAATGAAGATCCTGGATACATTCAATTCAAATAATCTAAATGCACAAAGTTGGAGATAGCTCCATGATGAAAAAAATTAACCCGCACTAACTGATATACCACTATTCATAAAAAAACTATTACAAGAAGATATTACATCTGCAACCTACAACTGAGCACACAATATTTAGATGAATGGAAAAACAATTTTTCAGAAGTGGAACCTATCTTCAAACCCTTCTTTATGGCCCTGAAATCCCCTTTTGTAAGAACAAGGGGGTTAACAAGCTTCAAGCCAATAAATCCATCTGTTATAAACTCAAACTACATGGCACAAGAAAAACCAGGAGAAGACAAAACTATGCTTCCAACGTAACCAATACTTTGTGCCTCCAACCTACATTTTTGAAAATAAACTGATATACTCAGTAGAAAGGTTACTTAAGAATATTTTTAGATTGGGTATGTTGCTCCTTATGGCGACTCCTGTATGCATCAAATGAATCAGATAGTAACTGAATGTTACTTATCAGGAAATAACAAACACCAGAGTCATGCCAATATTGCACAATATGTTGTTGCACTACATGAGAAGTGAGGATGAAATATTCTCATCAAATCTCTTCCAAGGTCATTGCAATATACTGAAAATAATTTACAAAGAAAGACCCAAGGACTTGACGTCTCCTCGTTCTCTTCTTTAGCCAACTAGCCGGATGATCTGAGTCAAAGGGTATAAAAAAAGGTGACACTCTCATGAATTGTGAGTTAGTATGATATTTCACCTTTTAATATCCATTTGATTACCCACATTTATTTTAATATCCCTTTAACTATTGTTCTACCTCATGCAATTAGTCACAATATTCTTTCAGCATTTGTATCCAGAGACACTGCTTATCCTCAACACTATCCATTTTTGCTAACATCTGGGCAAATGATCCATGAAAAGAATTCATATTTATAAGCTCTAAATCGTGGTTCACCTTTACAAAATATAATTTGAAATCTCTTGTCACTGTCTAAACTACATGCGTATAGAAGTAAACAATAAAATCCATATCAGAGTTCATAATAATTCTTATCGAAAACACATTGATCTTCTGAAAATTCAGTCTATTAATTATTCCTTGTTTATTGTGCATTTCTTATAAAAAAAACTTTTCAACAGGGGTTTCTTTACTTTTTTATCCATTTCTAGCAACCTTCTCTGAACAGAAAATGTCCATTTGTAAAATAAAAGAGCCAAAAATACTGATGACCCTGGTCAATACTAATTTGACTGTCATACAACCACCCCTACCAGGTCCGTGAGTCTATTTGTTCATCATCCCAACACTATATGTGACTTCTTTCCTTCTTCCTTAACAACCGTTGGACATGTGCAATGAAATTATAGCATCGTGGATCCATTTCCAGACTACTCCCATACCTATTGACCCCACGATCTAACATTTTCTATTTTCATCACACAATCATAGGTGATCCTACTAATCATCACAAACCACAGTGACTAAGAAAAAATAATTTCTAACCATTCATAAGCTCGCAACTTCAACCTCCTTACCTCTTCTAACCATCGTGAGCTCATGATCATACCACTCACCTCCTCATAGCTTGAAAGCCCCAGCCATTTCAAATCTAGCAACCTCGTGACTAACCATTGTTTTCGGCTCACGTCTTTCACATTAACAACCAGATTAAATGTGTGACCTCATGACTACCCTCACATATGCCATGTGTCATAATCCCGCGAGCTCGTGGACTATGTTCCTAACCGTCACCCCAATTTGTGAGCACATGAGGGCATGACAGCTGGAGTCCCATTCATCCTTCCACCTAGCCTACCTGACTAGCCCACTCTATAATTTGGTGCACCCTGGTTTTTCATTACTCTACCACATCACCACCACATAAGTGTGGGCCCAAAAAAATTTCCAAGTTAACCGCCAACTGATTGACCATGCATGAAAGCCCCACCAAAAGGCACATGCCCTTTTGGCACTTCTTAAGCGTATGTTGGTGTATAAAAACAAGAAGTAACTTCGCGACATGATCAATGTGGGATAAGTGTCATCAAGAATATCAACAAAAAAAAAGTAAATAAACTCTTCCATGGTTGACTATCTTTATCAAAGGTTCCTAAATGATGATGTCATGTTCACTACTTCCCTTCTTAAACCATCATGGCCTCATGATAAGAGACTGCAAGATGTTTAGTTGCTAGCTCTCCAATATTTTGTCAAACCACCATGAGAACTCGAGAGCTAGAAACTAACCAAAGAATTGACCTTTATTACTGTAGTATTTACAAACCTCCACATGGAATTCTCTTGTTAATTATCCAACTAAAAACATTTAACTCTACATAACCGCGCGAGCTAGCGACAACTAGAAATCTTGACCAAAAACATGCTACTCACCAAGTCGTGGTTTAATATTAATAACTACTAATAAACCTCTGAACTGGCAATGACTCAAATCTATGACACAAAAATAAACACTTGCTGGCTCATGGGTTGAAACGTAAGTTGCCTATTAAACTCGAGACCCAGCGATAAACAAGAAACATGCTAAGTGAAAGCCTTGTGGCTAAAAATTAAAGACGATGGGTACTAATGAAATTTTGACAACTTGGCACAACTAGGGTAACCAAAAAAAAAAATCCAACATGGACAATGGGGAAAAACCTCCTAATATTTAAAAACACAATGCGGGAAAATTTTGAAACAAAGACCAAAACACACTACTTCCCTGATATGACATAAGAACAAAATGGAAAACACTCAACAATTTGCAGTACCAGTAGTGGCTCTTGTTGGGGATGCATGCCCCTTGTGGGCATGACAAGATTTTAGATCTTTGGAAAAGAAGACCAACATGCCTTATTTCTCCATTGGGTTCCTAATTCACTTGTTTGAAAATCAGACATACACTTCATTTGGTGGCCCCAAGCCACCAAACATGTAAAACCAAAACCTTCCCCTATCATATATCTTATTCTCAACACTCAACAGTATGATCAGTATGAAAAAATCCTTGCCAAGTACTCGGCCATATTAAAAGAAACTAGAATCATTCATGTCACTGTCATACTTTTCACTATCACTACATGCACCATCTTTTGGCATCACAAAATCATGTATTCAGTGAAAAGAAACATAATCTAAAACATATTATTCATGCTCACAGCATGGTGAATTTTCATATGCAACATGATATCCCTCATTATCTATCTCCTCAAAATACCCAACAAAATTTTTGACCAGTTGCATTAGAAATTTAAAACATTCAAGCTCAAACTTATAACTGCAATCATGATTATTTACCTCAGCACATGCTTGGATATCAAAGAAAATAATTTCAAACTCAAACCTGTGTATATTATACAAACATTTGGGTGAATCATTTTGAACTGTAACCTTTGATTTCAAGCTTGGTTCCCCCTAATAAACTTCATTTATTTCCATGTTACACGAATATTCAAATTCAACACTAGAGGAAGATTGCTCATTAGAGAAGGGAATTAAGTCAAAAATTCCATCCTAGTCATCATATTCACTCATTTCACAATCTGATACAACATTCAAATCATCTATATTCTCAACTATTTCTTCATACAAAGGATTAGAAACCATATGAAAACCCCTCTCAAAAATGTTATGGCAAAGCACTAGCTCATCCATATATACTTTGTCATCAAACAATAGATTAAAGACATCACTAAGACCTCTATCAATTTCAACATCACAGTCATCCTCATTAATGAGAGAAGGATCATAATCAACATCATTAATACTTAAACCACCATCAACACTATGAGTTTGAGAAGATGAGAAACTATAGTTATGATCCATAAAAAGAAAATCCTAACTGACTTCAACAATACTTGCATGGTTGTTGTAACCACTTTGGGACTCAACCTTCGCAAACATATATGTTGGATTAAGGAAACCTTTTTGATGAGAACATTGGGAGGGAAAATAATATGTTGTATGAAAAGGTGCTTGTGCGGGGACAACATATACACAATCATTTGTCACATTGATTTCATGCATACACACATCAAGTGGTTCTTCATATACATCATTTTGGACACATGGAGATGGTGTAAATACAAGCTAAGGCCTATCCATTTCATTGGAGTACATTGTATAATTTATTGGCTCAACATTTACCTCATGAGAAATATAACTAGCATTGGAAGGATGTATATAAGAAAAATTTCTAACTGGAGCAACATGTTGGTAACTACATGAATTAGCATTTACAACACCTACACTATGTTGATCACTTGCATGATCATTATTAAAAGGTTGTTTCTGAACTTCTACTGATGGAACACCCTCATTTCTTACAAACTTCCTTATCTCCATCAAAATTTGGGACTGAATGTGTGAAGTAGATTCAATAAATTTTTCATACTCCTGGTAAAAACTCACAAGCTCAATCTGATTTATACTAGTTGGTTGGGCACTAGTTGGGGTAGAAGACTCACCAAAATTTTGAGAATTCCTTGGAACCTCTAAACTTCTACTTTCAACCCCGTATGCAGCCCTATGAGAAAATTTACATTCAAACTTATGAAATTTCATGAAGCCAAACTTCATCATTCCTTTAATTTCCATTGCCATTTGACATGCCTGATGTAAACTCTAAGGCTCTTTATCTCTCATACTGTAACTCATTTTCTTTTCAAATGCTCCCAAGTACACAATCAAAGCCATTGTATCTTGGGGTCTACACTTCTCAGGGATTTTCTTTAGTGTTCTCATAAATCTGAAATTAAAAGTAGACACTAGTTCCTCATCTTCTATATTAATATAAAAAATATTAGTGAGCAAACTATATTCACTAATTGACTCACCAAAATGTTCACTGAATGTTGATTCAAATTCTTTCCATGAGATTATAGACTATGGTGAAAAAATGAGAGCCATTCTCTCACATCACCTGTTAAAGATTGTGCAAACAATATCATAATGATATCCTCATGATCAACCCCATGGTTCTCTATCAACTTAATTAACTTATTCAGATGCTTCTCATCTGATTCCTATTTTGTACCACTGAATCTAGGCAATTGTGATCTCTAGTGGAATAAAATTTGGGTAACCAGGGATACCACTGAAATTTATAGCCAAATAACTCTCAATTTGGAAATCCCTTTTCAAATTACAAGGTTGAGGTTGATTGGAAATCGTGGCTGCACTTAGAACCATTTTGGGGTGCACATGTGACTCATACATCATGAAATTCATGCTATTATAGATATTTTCTTAACAACAAGATATCTTAACACCACAAGATTCATGCCCTCTTACAACAAAGATTAAATTTTCTTCAAAATGAGCATCAATTTAAAACACAAAAATACTTCCCAAAAGTATAAGGAATACAATCATAACTGAGAAGGATTTCAAGTTATCACCACTATTTCCTCTTCTTCATGCTACTTCACTCAATAAGGAACTTTTCTTTCTCATAGAAACATGTGTTGGAATTATGTTATATTTGTCATCACTGAAAACACTTATTCGATTCTGAATGCTTACCGAGCTCATCACTCAGTCCACAGCTTATACCGAGCATTCAGTAATCACCTTGTAAAGCTCAGCGGTTAAACAGTTCAAACCGAGCAGAATAGTGGTCACCGAGCATATGAA
>MU223940.1:897246-920765 GCA_018584345.1 Thuja plicata | reverse complement strand
CCCAGTTTTACTTTCTATTTGGAAGGTTTCTGGGTCACCAAATCTTTGTGTTTATGTGTTATGAATGATTATACTTTCATGCTTGCAGTAGATTAGATAAATGAATGGTTAAGTATATACAAGTGTAAAAATGATTTAAAGTTTTAAGAGTTACTGATTCACCCCTCCCCTCTCAGTAACTTGGCTAGTCTTGATTATTTCCAACAACATGAGGATTACCTGGAAAGAAATTACAGTTTTTATTTTCATTTCTCTTTGACTAGAAACACGATATATTTGGAGCTTTGTTTACATCTCCATTGGGTTCTTTTTACTTAGAGTCACCACCTCCTTCCAGAGGAAAGAATTCAAGCAACAAAATCCATTTGTAGCTGAGCAAACATTATTTACATTGAATTGAAGAATAATTTTCAGAAGTGGAACATATCTTCAAACCCTTATTTATGGCCCTAAAATCCCATTTTATAAGAACATAGGTGCCAACCAGCTTCAGACCAAGAAAACCATATGTTACAAACTCAAACTACAAGACACAAAAAAACACTAGAAGAAGTCAAAAATATGTTTACAATGTAACTAATCATTTGTGCCTCCAACCTACATTGTTGAAAAGAAACTAATATACTCGGTAGAAAGGTTACTTAAGAATATTTTTATATAGGGTATGTTACTCCTTTAGTTGACTCCGGTATGCATCAACTGGATTAGATAGTAATAGAATGTTACTTATCAGGAGCTAACAAACACCAGAGCCATGCCAATATAGCACAATATGTGACTACAATACAAGAGAAGATAAGATGCAATATTCTCATCAAATCTCTTCCAAGGTCATCACAATATTCTAAAAATAATTTAGAAAGAAAGACCCAAGGACTTGATGTCTCCTCGTTCTCTCCTTCAACCAACTAACCGGTAGATCTGAGTCAAAGGGTATTAAAAAGGTGAAACTCTCATGAATTGTGAGTTTGCAAGACATTTCACCTTTTAATATCCCTTTAATTACCCACCTTCATTTTAATGTCCCTTTAACTACTATTCTACCTCATGAAATTAGTCCCAATATTCTATCTGCATTTGTATCTAGAGATACTGCTTATCCTCAACACTTTCCTTTTTTCTAACATCTAGAAAAATAATCCATGAAATTAATTCATACTTATAAGCTCTAAATCGTGGTTCACCTTTATAAAATATACTTGACAATCTCTTGTCAATGTCTGAACTGCATGCGTATAGAAGTAAACAATCAGAGTCATATCAGAGTTTGTAATAATTCTTATTGAAAACACATTGATCTTCTAAAAATTTAGTCTATCAAATATTCCTTGTTTCTTGTGCATGTCATATCAAATAAACTTTTCAACAGGGGTTTCTTGACTTTTTAATCCATTTATGGCAATTTGTCCTACTAACCATTTATGGCAACTTGTCCTACTATCCATTTCTAGCAACCTGCTCTGAATAGAAAAAGGTCCATCAGTAAAATAAAAGAGCCAAAAATTACTGATGACCCTGGTCAATACTACTTTGATTGTCATACACCCACCCATGCTAGGTCCATGAGTCCATCCATTCATTATCCCAGCACTATATGTGACTGCTTTCCTTATTCCTTAACAACCATGGACACGTCGCACATAATCGCAACATCACAACTCCATTTCTAGATTGCTCCAATACCTTGCGACCTTGTGATCCAATATTTTATGTTTTTATTGCACAATCGAAGGTCATCCTACTAACTATCACAAACCACAATGACTAAGAGACAATAATTTCTAACCATTTTCAAGCTCGCATCTTCAACCCCCTTACCTCTTCTAACCGTCACAAGATCATGATTATACCACTCACCTTCTCGCTTCTTGAAATCCCCAGCCATTTCAAATCTAGAGACATCACGACTAACCACTATTTCTAGCTTATGGCTTGCACATTATAGGTCGGCTTAACCTTGTGACCTCACGACTAGTTGCACATCTTCCATGCATCACAATCCTGCAAGCTTGCAACCTGTGTTCTTGGTCATCACCCCATCTCAAGAGCACATGAGGGAATGACAGCTAGAGGCTCATTCATCCTTCCACCTAGCCTTCCTAAATGGCTTAATCTGCTAGGTGGCACACCCTATTTTTTCATTACTCCACCACGTCACCACCACATAAGCGTGGGCCCACAAAATTTTCTAAGTTAACCGCCAACTGGGTGCCTGTGCGTGAAAGGCCCACCAAAAGGTACATGCCCTTTTGTCACTTCTTAAGTGTACATTGATGTATAAAAACAAGAAGTAACTCCGTTACATGATCAATGTGGGATAAGTGCCCTCAAGCATATCAACAAACAAAAATGCAGAGAAACTCTTCCATGGTTGAGTGTTTCTATCAAAGGTGCCCAAATGATGATGTCGTATTCACTGTTTCCCATCTTAAACCCTCATGACCTTGCGTTAAGATATTGCAAGTTGTTTAGTCACTAGATCTCCAACCTTTTTTTAAATCCTCATGAGAACCCGAGAGCTAGCAAATAACCAAAAATTGACCTTTATTACTGTAGCATTTAAAAACCTCCATGTAGCATTCTCCAGCTGAAAACATTTAACCCTACATAACTGCGCGAGCTAGCGATAAATAGAATACTTGACCACCAACATGATACTTGCTAGGTCACAAGTTAACATTACTAACTGCCAAGAAACCTACGAACTGGCAATGACTCAAAGCTATGACACAAAAATAAACACTCACTAGCTCGTGGGTTGAAACGTAAGATGCCTATTAAACTTGCGACCCAACGATAAACAAGAAACATGCTAAGTGAAACCCTCCTAGCTCAAAATTAAATATGATATGTACTAATTAGATTTTGACAATTGGACAAAGCTAGAGCAGCCAAAATAAAACAAATCCAACATGGCCAATGGGGAAAATCCTCCTAATCTTTAAAAACACAATGTGGGAAAATTTTGAAACCAAGACCAAACCACACTACTTCCCTGATATGACATAAGAAAAAAATGGAAAATATTCAACAATTTGTAGTACCAGTAGAACCTTCTATTATTTCTTGGCCTCCTCTTCTTTTTACTATCGTTACACCTTATGATCTTTTGAGTTATAATTATGTATAGTGTTACTCTCCTTAGTATTAGATGTGTAGAGTGTTAGAAAGATTTAGGTTAGGGATTGAGAGGGGGGTGAATCAGTACCTCAAACAATTCACACTTTTTCTCTATCAATCTCAAACTTATACTCTTATTTTTATCGATACCGATATCTGTTCTATCTTTATCTGATAATTGCTATAATATTAACCAATAACTAATAATTGATATCTTTGTGAATTAACAAACATAAACACTCAAACACTCAAACACTTAACACAATATTTTGGTATCACAAAATACCCTCGTTGAGAGGGAAAAACTATGGTGGGGATTGAACCCATAACTTATCACTACAATAATAAGGTTCCCAGTTAAGAGCTTACAAAAGCACTATAAAATGCTACCAAGTTATGGGATTTACCTAGATATTTGTTCTAGTATTATACCATGTTAAGGGTAACCCGATTAAAGGATTTTATCCCACTTATACACTATTCACCCTATTAAAGGATTTACAATAAGTTCTTAAATAGAACTTCTCAGTCTGGTTAGAGACTGCCCAATTAAGGGATTTCACAATATTATTGTTAAACTATTAGGAATAAATCAACAAGAAATTTTACCTATGAGTGTTTTCTCCTAAAGCTTGTCAGATCTTGTTATGCTCTATTTATTCTCTAATTTACACTTCACTTGTCTTCACCAATACTTGTTCATACTCTCTGTTTTCACTTCTTTCTTCTTCTCTTTCTCTCTGATCTCCTTTTTAAAGTATTATTTTGACGTAATCTATTTGTCCTATATCTAACTAACCTAATTAGGGTTTCGTGATTATTTCATAGGTCAGTGTGATAGTAGGATTTTTTCCTTGATTCTATTCTTCTCTTTTCCTTTGGCAAATAAAACTTTATGATAAACTTTGAGAATGGTCATTACCTTCTTGTTGATAAACTATGCTTTTTCGATAGTACTCTATACTTGATGTTTTTTTACTATCTATCATGTTATTTTCTAGCAATGAAAATATTATCAAAATCATTCTTTATCATGTAGAGGATTTTTTCAAGTAACATAGAGTCAAATACTTCATCTCTGTTGTCTTAATTTATCGTTGTTGGTGTTGTTTACGTTAAATCTAAGTTGTCGATATCTTGTATCATGGTCTGTCAAATAATACCTTCCATGAGTCTCATTTTGACCACCAAATTTTTACACCAACACTTAGTGAAATCTTCATAAGGAAGAGTTATCACAACACCGAATTTGGAATCCTGTGTCGCAATACCACGTTCTTCATTTCCAGTTTCTTGAGTGTTAAACATGGTTGTCGTGTTCTTTTCCTCCAAGTTCCAAGAGTAATTCAATCCCGCATGCCACAAAAACAAGTTTGATGCATGTTCTTCTTTCATAAGGTTCAATGTGTGGAGGTTGGTATTTATGACTGGAAGGATGTGATGGGAGAAAGATGTTTCAAGAATTTTCCTTTAAGTGTTGTAAGACCTTCCACAAGTTAAAAAATAGTTTTAGATCCAGAGACATCCTTCCACAAACATGATTACAGAGACATGGAATCCGCAATACTTTGGTCTACAAGGATCTAGAAAACTCTTCCAAAAAATGTCACTTGATTTTAGAATCAGAAGCTATAGAGGTTGCAACAATGGTTTTCCCAATCCCTCCAAGTTTTCATATTCCAACTATGAAAGGCTCACTAGGATCCAAAAGCTCCAAGACAACCTTATCCACCATGAGTCTAGCTATCTGACATCCAATCAGGCATAGTGATTCTCCAAATTCAGTAATTGCACCTTCAACTGTGCTAGAGAAACCTCTCCCCTGTAGCTCTCTTTTCCTCTGCGCCTTCTTATATTACTTATCGATTCTTCTTGTTCCTTGCAGTCTGGTATTTTATAATTTCTTTATTGATATCTTCCTCTCAGGATTTTTTCTGATACCATGTTGTTTTTCTGATTGTGGGTTGTATGTGTATTATTGTTTTTCAAGAGGAAGATATGACCTTCCTTAATATATATTGGTGGTGCCCCTTGACCAAGGGTCACCACTCTTGGCCCAATTAATTAATTCAAATAATTATATTATTATATCACAATAATATTATATTATCTCACTAATATATAATAATTATATTATTAATACAATTATTATATTATCAATAATTATTATATCATAATAAATATATTATCACAACCTTTATGTTATCTATGTCAGCCTGAAGGAATCTGACCAAAGCCATAATAACATCAAAGTTTATGTATATTTTGTGTGAACCCCAGTACATAGTGATAAGAAAGTGAAGATAGAAAAGGGAATAAATTGGAGCCTTAGGATATGGATATGGATAGATATGTAGGATGTGGGGAGAAGTGAAGGATATGAGAGAAGTTAAATGAGATTGGGAATTTTTTGTGTTGATATGTGGAGAGAATTCCTAGGTTTGATATTGCAAAAAGAATTATGCATTGTAGACTATAAAAATCAAGATGACAAGGTTCCTTTGCATGGACTAGACTTTCAAACAAAAAGTTATCTTATGACATGAAAGTTAAAATATAGTCTTGAGGAAACCTATGGGGCTTGAATGTATGATTATATCCTAATCCACACTAGCTCTTGGTAGGGACTTGGTGGTATCTACAAAGGATAGTTAGCATAAGAAAACCTACATAATCAAGATGATAAATAAAATTTTTGGACCAAGTATAAGATAACCAAAAAACATGCCACTCTCTTGCCAACAATCTCACCCTTTGGAATTGATGGAAATACCTAGTGACAAATGGCTAAGTGTCCATCCCAAAATGCCAAGTCTCAAAAAATTCTTCAAAAATAGAAATCCCCCTAAGATTAGTATTTCATTTTTCACACAACTCTTCTCCCCCTTTGACATTAAAGGAAAAGGCGGGGCCAAAAAGCAAAAATCTCAACCAAACTCCTATATTGTCTACATATACATATATATAAGTGATGAAGGCATACTCACATAAGCTTGAAAATATCTGAAAAAACTATCCTTTATAGAGAAAATATTTGCATTCCAAGTCTTTCTCAACCTTTCAAAGATCTGAATCTATCCACACACTGCATAAGTTGTTTCCTCAACATGAATAAGATCAAGTGGAGGTGGAGATCTACTCAAAATGTCTGCCTCTCCAAGACTCCTCTATAAGATATCCAACTTGGGAACTGTTGGGAATGAAAAATGCAGTAAGGGTTTTTGAAGTACCATGTTAAAATTTTGCAATCTGACCCCCTATAAGTGTTTTTTCAGCCTATCTGCCTAGATGAGATTCTGAAGTTTTTGTGCATGTCAAGTGTTTATTGCTCTTGTTTAGACATATGAAGACACCCCAGTTTGTCAGTTTCAAGTTTCGATTTGTTTAGTGATGTCTTGATTTGAGCACTTGTCAAATTCTGCATTTTGCCTAAGTGTCAATTTGCTGAAGCAGGCCCTGTTTGCATTTTAATATCTTGAGTCTTGTTAAGTTTCATGGCTTGCCACTTTGAGGAATGTTGAGAATGCATATCACAGAGCCTATATTTCAAATCCCAATTTATTTTGAGTCGGTTAGATATTTTTTCTCATCCCTCAAAGTTGGTCTTCTAGATATATCTTGTTTATTTGTTCTGCCTAGAACTCTGAGTACCCCTGTTTGACCAATTGTAACTTTTGACCTTGTGACCTAATTGAAAAAATTCATTTTGTACTCCATTACAGAGGTCAAATAATTTTTGAGTCTCCGTCTCCAAGTTACGACAAGTCTATTTGGTCAATTTGCTAAGCCCATTCCAGTTGCAGTTTCTATCAGTGTGCCAAACTGTCAAATGCAGATTTCTGAATGACCGACTTTGAGGTCTTAAAATTTTACACCCGGTTGAATGGAATGGAAAATTGAATGATCCCCTATATTTTAGGCATGGAAATTTTCTACCATGAATATTTTTAGGCCATGATAAATCCATTTTCCCAGTTTGCCAATTCAATTCTATTTGCAGTTTCTAACAATTTGACGCAGATCAGTTGCACAGTTTGGTCGGAGGCCCTGTTTGTGAGGTTATATCTTGAAAACCGTGATTGGTCATATCAAGAAATTGGTGCCACTATGTTATAGACCAAATTTTATCCAAGTTTGCAAGGTTTTAGGTCCTGATGGTTTTGTAAGCACACTTTCCCAGACTCTTTTCATTTGCAGAAATTATTATTTCTCATGTCTTCTTGTCCAGTATTTCAAAGTGGCTACCTTTGAGGAGCTCCCAAATGTATTTGGTTAATCATAATGAATTTTCCTTCTGGATTCTTTCTCTCCATATTACATACTTCTAATATCCAGAAGCTTGGGTCTTCAGGAGGTCGTTTGACTTATTTTCAAAGTCAAAACCAAATGCAGTTCATTGTTATTGGACATGGTAATTTGTAGAATTGTTGTGAAGAGGCGACTTGGGTGTTTAAAATATTTTGACCTGTTTGGTTTCATCAGTTGTCACTTTGTAGTATGAAATAATGTCAATCATGGAATGTGTGTGCACATCGCCATGTCCCAGTTACTTGATTTTGTCAGTTTTAAAGGCCAATTCCAGAGGCCATATGTTGTTAATAAGATCAGTTTACAAAAAGATAAAAGGTTATTCTTAATGGACAGTAATTTGATTGAAATTAAGAGACATTGACAAATGGTTTTGTCTATTATGTCAAAGATGCATTGTGATTGGATAAATAAAGGCTACTAAGGTATAAGACAACTGATTATGGCATTGAAATATGAATATATGCATTTGGGAACATTGAGTGATCATCTATGTGGCATAACTAAATTGAAGACCCCGCATTGGTTGGATTACTAGACTGAGAATTGTTGTACAAGAAGCACAGGGCTTTCTCTACCCACATCAAGGTTGTAGTCCTCCGATCACACATATAGATATAAGGTGTAGTAATATACTACTAGATAACTGAATGTTTGCCAAACTAGCTGACTTCGGTGTATCAAAATTAATAGAGAATTCCAATGGCTATACATCAACCAAAGTAAAAGGGGACCATGGATTCTTCATCGAAGGTAATATCTGTAGATTTGGGAAATCATGTTATCCACCATTTTGGAGGAAGAGGCCATGCCAGGAATGCAAAATTCCAATGGCTATACATCAACCAAAGTAAAAGGGGACCATGGATTCTTCATCGGAGGTAATATCTGTAGATTTGGGAAATCATGTTATCCACCATTTTGGAGGAAGAGGCCATGCCAAAGACAATTATCTCCAAAAGCCAAGCAATGTTTTGAGAAGACCTGCGTAGGAAGTATGGAGGCAGTGTTGTTTTATAATCATTAAAGTTTCAAACCAATATAACTTGCGCACAAAACAATGCAAGGGAAGTGAAAATAGCACAATGTTGATGCAAATGGAGGAGGCTATGTTTTGGAAGGAGACCAGAAAGTGAAAATAGCATAACGAAGCAAGCTAAGGAGCCAAGAAGCCAATGGTCTGCACAGGATTGGGAGAAAGTGCAAACATTTAAAACATTAAAAAACATGAAGTGAAATGCAGTTTTCCAAAGCCCGCACAGAGGGTTGAAATGAAGGGGCTGCAAAACAAACCAAGTTTTAAAGCATTTAATAATCATGACATGGAGGACTACTTGGGATTTGGAAAGGGTTTGCGTAAAGCATATTAATCTACACAAGAAGCAGTATAGAAGTCCACGCCCAAAAATATGGAGAAAGATGGAGTCTTAAACATTCCAAAGAAAGTATAAGTGGCAGGTGTATTGCCAAAGACAAGGCATGTGAAGACACATGACAGAGATCCCATGCTAAGCATGGTTGAGGAAGGCTGTGTAATGAGGAAGGACACCCCTGCACAACAAATTGACAAGTTTGAAGACTTTCATTGCTTGACAAAGACCCCACGCTTTGAAACTATGGAGAAGCCTGCGCCATTTGTGGGGGGGCTGTAAAAACATTTGAGGTATAAACAAAATGTTGCGCTAGGTATATGAGTTGCTTGGCAGAATGCCTTAAAGCTTGCACAGAACTAAAGAAATATTAAGGAACACTTCCAAAGACAAATGAAATGGAGGACACATAGCAGCCAGAGAATAGAGTTTTAAAACTTCAACGTTTGGACTTGGTAAATGACTTGGTAGGTGTGGAGTTGGTTGCGGCAGCACCAAAGCATGTGGGAGCATATCCAAGGCATGAGAAATGTTAAGGAGTTGCATGGTGTGACCCCAAAGCTTGCACAATATGGAGGGGAATTTTTTAAAAGTTTCCAAAGACCCCATGCAAGTAAACATTCAGAGAGATGCACATAGCATAAGGAAGACTTTATAATGTTTAAAGAAAAAAAAATAGCAAGCACATCTGTCAAGAGGATGCGCAGGGGATATAACTTGTATGGGAGAATTTTTCATTAAAAATGTCCAATGCAAATTGCGCAAGAGGTATGGGAAAGGTTGCGCAAGTAAATGATTAAAGCGTTGACAAGCATGTAAATTGTTTGCTAAGAGCCTACGTAGCTTAAAATAAAGAAACACATTTTTATATAAATATGAAATTTGCACTGTAAAACATGTTGCGCAATGTACTGCTGGAGGAGCCCATTCAACACAAAATGTAGCACTTGGTGGAGTGTATTCAAATATCTCACAGCCAAAGTAAACAGAAGCCCACACTAGAGGTAGAAATAGAAGTAGAAAACAAGGAGGCTAAGGACTTTGCGCAGGTTCAAATGTTTTATCCCACATGTATGAGGTGGGGAAACTTTCAATGTTTAAATAGTAAAGCGCTCGGTATGTATTTCAAAGAAAAGAGAAAGAGCTCTTGAAGAGCGTGGGCTAGAGGGCTTAGTGCGCAGCGGCACCCACATTATTTTGAGGTAAAACACAAGATAAGCTTTAAAAACTAAAACCATTAGACCCACATGCATGGGAAATTGGGGATTTAAATATTTTATATACAAGAATGCACTCATATGGCTTTGAAGATGAAGAGAAAGCTATGCACGTGCAGGTGGTAGATGCATTGAGAAGCGTGCCTAAGGAAGAAGACCCAAATTTTGGTGGGACCCGCAAGGTTGACATGGCAGGTGAGTTGGCTTGAGAGGCTACAATTTTGGGCACGGATCTTGAGCAAAGAAAGATCAATGAATGACTTAACGACTTAATGAGAAAGTTCCAAGGAGGATACCATCAAGCTATTAAGCCATTGGTCCATATGGCATCTCAGAAAAGTGGCACCCAGTGGATCGGCGAGTGAATCAGAGGATGCCACGTGACATAGAGCAAGTGCCAAGTGGTGCAAATCCAGTGTAGTTTAGAGGCACCAATCAGACATTGACACGTGGCACCAAGTGGACCTACGGACCAATCAGAGGATGACACTTGGCACAATCTGGTGAGATGTGCAGATTTGAAATATTTGTTAATTTGAATTCATTTCAACAAAGGGGTTAACAAGTGTGCAAGTTTAAAAAAATCCAAGGGTTGACTTAATGGCTTAAAGGGAAGATGCTCACCATCTAACCATTAAGCCATTAAGCCTGAGTGACAAGTGTTGCAAGCTGGTTTAATTTGAGATTAAAGTGAAAATTTTAAATAAATTCATCACAAAAGGAAAAGGAATTAAAGAACTTGCAAGTTTAAAAGGATCCAAGGGTTGATTTAATGGCTTAAAGGGAAGATGCTCAACATCTAACCACTAAGCCATTAAGCCTAAGTGACAAGTGTCAAGATGAGATGAAATCTGGGTAAAGTTAAATTTCATCTTATTTCAATAGTCTAACTATTGAAAAGGTAAATAAATTCCAATGCAAATATTTCAAACTGTTGAAAAATTATGCACGGGAAGGCAAAGTTTGATTGATGTTTCAGAGGGAAAATCTTATCCAAAATATGAAGTATTATATATCACGGGAAAGGTCTCAGAATGGAGATTATGATTTTGTAGATTATTTGAGGGAAAATCATATTAGATTCTTGCAGTTTCAGTTGGAAGCAGTTGCAGATATTTTGAGGAGTAGACAAGTGTCAGTGAAGGAGATGGTTTTTCAATTTCTCCTATATCTTTCTTTTCTCATGATTGTAATAGGGATGTTGAAATTTATGCTGCTGGGAAGCTTCCAAGGCTTTTGAGTCTTATTTTTGTGTCCTTGGTCTTGCAAATGTACAGATCCAAATGAATTTTAATGAGGAATGATGGAATCAATGCTCAGTTCTTGTCTGATGTCTTTGTGTATTTGGTTTTAGTTTTTGTGTATTAACTTGTAAGGCATGTTAATAAACCAGTTATAAGGTAGCTGTGATCTTGTTTTTAAGTTTCTTTCAAGGAGAGAGTCAATCTTGGATACAAGTTCTGAGAATTAAAAGTTTTATACATAAATCTGATGTCCAAGAACTGGAATGAGAAGAGTGATTTGTAAGGCATTTCACTTGGTATCTTTGAGTTTAGAGTTAGGGTTTTCTGGCAATGCATGTGTGTTTGACTCTATTGCCTAATAAATAAGGCACTGGTCTTGATTTGTCTGGTAGTTTTCTTCATCAAATCATTGAAAATCAAATCATTTTCCATTTTCTGTTTATGAACATGAATGTTCAGAATCTGTATTAAATAGTACAAACATTGTTGGTGATTCATTGAAGAATTGAATCTAATAGGTTAGCCTGTCTGAGCCCCCAAGTTTGAAGAGAAAAAGGGTGAATACCCTTATTTTCACATTTGCCATTTTTCTGCAATGATTGATTACTTATGTTAATATCATGGATTGGCTTTCTAAGCTCTACATCAGTTGTAGAAAAAGACATTAGTAGATTATTGTAAGAACCCCTAATCCACTGTAGGAATTCATTGTGAAGGAGTGAGTCTGAAGAGGTACACCCGCCCGAGTTTGTGGAGCTCAAAGTAGAAGGAGGATCAAATCCTCATTAATTTGTGTTTTTACTTGCTGGAATCAGAAGTTTGGAGTCATAGGGTCAAGCATTGATGCTTATACAGATTCTGCAAGAAAAATCCCTAAAAAATGGTGACTCTACTGGGGACTCAGATTACAAAATCTTGTTGAAAATCTCAGATTATCTCTCGTTTTAAAAGTTACAAATCAAAGTACCCCAGAGATTATAATCTACAGGAGAAGTGAAGGTTACAAGCTCATAGGAGCTAATCATTTGTTTACCATTTCTGAACCAGTTTGTGAATCTTTTCCCACATCTTTGTGGGTGGTGACTCTGAATTCTTGTGCAGCCCAGTGGCATTGATTTACATGTAAAATTTTAGAGATTTTGGAGTATATTGTTTGCAGATTTGAAGCCTTGTCAGTTTGTTTTGGAAAGGGAGGATAGAATATCAAATGGTTGTTTGAGTGTGTTTACTTCTATTGGTCATGAAAGAGTATCTCAACAGCAACAACAAAGGTATTATTCTTCTCATGTGTTTTTCTTTCATGAGAATTAAGTGATTTAAATGAATTGCCTCTATTGAGTGTTTTCAACACTAGGAAAGAGGTGTGTTCAAATTAGTGAGATGTCAATTTTTTTTCATCTAAAGTTTAGACTAGCAAGGGTTTTTCAAAATCCTTTCATAACAAGAGGTATGAGCCATTATGTTTTGATGACATTACAGATTTCCCACATGATATGCCTCATGAAATCAGAGATTATTTGCCAAAATTTTGTGGAGATCAATTTGTTTAAGCAAGTCATCATGTTCAAATGTTCATTGATTTATTGGGTGACTTTGAAATAAAGTATGAATATGTATATATGAAGTTGTTTGTCCAAACTTTGAAAGATGGTGCTAGGGACTAGTTTTCTTTTTTACCAACTTGTTCAATTTCTTCTTGGGATGAATTACATGTTGCCTTCATGGAACAATTTGGTGAGAGGATGAATTTGAGCAATGTATTTACTCATTCGTTGAATCTTAAGATTAAAGAAGATGAATTAGTTCCTGAATTCAATATCAAATTTGCAAGAGCTTTGCATGAAATACCTAAAAGAAATAGACCTCAAGATCATGCATGTGTTGTGGTTTACTTTGATGCATTTGACAAGAAGATGAGTTATAGGTTGAGAGACAAAGAACCTAAGACTTTGCATCAAGCCTTTAGGACAACGATAGAAATTGAAAACAATGTCAAGTACGGATTGACAAAGAACCATTTCTCTAGAGGGATTTTCCGGAAAAATATATTTGAGAATGGACAAGAGTATTGTGAAAATTTTGCAGCTCCAAGTAGGTGTATTGATACCTTTGCTTTGGTTTCTAATCAGGTCTTGAATTCAGAATTGAATAGATGTATGGTTAGTAATCTTTTGTTGCATACGAAAGAAACTTCTAATGATGACAGCAATACATGTGTCCAAGAAATTGTATCAATGAATGATGTTTCAAATACTTATGATGTTGAATTTCTCAATGAATCTTTTCCTTACAAAGTTATGTTAGAAATACCCTCTCATTTTGATCCTAGATGCAATGATACTAACAATGTTTTGAATGTTGAAGAAGATGTGTATGATTTACATGTTAGAATAGTCCCAAAGGATAACTGAGAGGGGGGGTGACCCAATTATCAATAACTTTAATTATTTTTCTTCTTTAACTTCAGAATACAACAAAGCAAATGCTTAATCAGATAACACAATACACAACACACAATTTGATTACGGGGAAACCAAATGGTAAAAACCCCGATGGGAATTAGCACCCACAATGAACTATACTTGTTTATAGTAATCCATGTTAGAAGATATCTCAACCCTGTTAGGAGTTTTACTTTACAATGCAATAAGTATAGTGACCTGGTTAAGGGTCAGACCCTGTTCGGAGTCTTTTAAAAATAACTCTATTAGGGGTGGTGGACTCACTGTCCAAAAGCTCACTACTTGATGGTGAAGGCTACAACCTTCTGTATAACAGATATGCACTATATCTGATGATGAACTGTAGAGTAGACCTGATATCTTGATCAGTTCCAGTGTATTGCAATCTTTCACTTATTCTTCACATAGACTCTTGATGAATGAACCAACTCTGATAATCTACTCTGTACATCTTTCTTCTCTTTTTCGTATCATTCACACTTAGCGTGTCACCTTTGACTTTCTATAAGTATCTTCCTCAAAGTATGAGATCATGAGACCTGTAAGACAACTCTTCATAACATCCTTTTCGGCTCTACTAAGCATGCAAGCATTATTACAACCGCGCAAGTATAAACTAAATAGACACGACGCTTCACTAAGTCGGCCTCACCAATTTAACTCTAACTCTGTAATCTTCTTGAAACATGTTTGTCACCTTTGGATTAATATCATCAACTCATAACTAATCATGAATATACACACGCATATATAGAAGATAGGTGCAACTCAAGAAACACGTGATATACGTTGGCCCCAAATAGTTATACTTCCAGAACTGTAACTGCCAATAACAAAATTACATAACTTTACTGAAACATCATATTTGGATCTGTGTGTATGAACATAGCATAATAAACATGTCAACAACATGTATCTATCCACACAAGTCTTCATATCATCATACTGATAAGTACATACAGAATTACTACTATGTATTATATGTTTTCATCAATGACAAACATACAATCAATCAACTTCTCAGAATCAAATCTCCAACATTACACTCTTATGAGGATCAAGGGGATGCTGAAATTTATGTCCCGCAAGAGGAGGATATGTTGGAGAATGCTAATCTATTGTGTGAGCCTAGTATAGCATGGGAAGATAAGAGCATTTGGGGAAATGAATGTAAATCAGCATGTGGAAGTAAGGGTATCTTCACGAATTTTGAAAATAATGTTTTACATCAGTATGATACAAATGAATTTGATATTAAGAGCTTTGAAGTGGATTTGGTGTCAAAAACTTAAGGAAAGAGGGATAGTAAATGATGGTCTTCCTTATGAGATAGATTATGATACTATATTGCAACTTTATCATGATATTTTAGATGAAAATTAGAATGAAGATCAGTTAGTTGGGTTTTTTCAGTCAAAGGGTAAAGTGCTAGATGAGTGTATTTTTGAAATCCCTTCATTTAATAATGATCAATTGAAGCATATGGTCTGTTTGTCTAATGAAAATCTTGCACATGATGAGAAAATTGAGGACAACTGGTGTCCTTTCCCATCTCCTCTGATTGAAGAAGGTAGTATGAATTTGTCATCCACTTCTTTTCCTAATGATAGAAGTGTTGAATCTACTTATAGTGACTTCTCTAATTTTGAATCATATGCTGAAACTGATTATGACAGTAGGGGTGCTAATGTTTTGAAAGTTTTTACTAATGATGTATTTGATGAGGACATTGATACAGATCAACCATCTCTCTGTTACCATGTTCACATGGGAGAAAAACACGGTGTTGTTAATCCACTTTTTGAAGAATGCATTGAGTTTTCAGATTTGACTTATTTTGATTTTGGTGTTGAAAATGTGTCAGTATGTAGTAAAAAATCAGAATGTATCTATTCTGGGGCCAAAAATGATTATGATTTTGAATGTGCATTTGATGGGTTCATTGTTCCATGTAGTAAACATGACTGTGGTGATGATCAGCTGGTTCCTTGTAACCGTGTGAGTGATTTGCAAGTGAAAGAGGTTTCCAATCCATGTTTTGAGAAACATGCTGATATGTTTTTCCATCTTGAAGTTTTTCCAGATTTTGGTATCCATGGCTTATGTGAGTATGATTCATTTACTTTCTTTATGGATCAGCCAGAAGATGAGGGGTTAATGCAAGTGGAGTTTGATATTTCTTATGGTGATGCATTTCCTCGTTGTCATGGTTTAAATTTTCTGATGTTTGTTGATGTGAAAGATGAGTTTCATACTTTTGGTTATGTTGATTCTGATGGAAGAACTTATGAAGGCATGAAAGGAATTTCAAATAAGGTATTCTTCATTTTTATGATTCCTTATGAATTTGAACAGCAACGGTACAAGTACATTTTCATTCTGATATTTGTATGCCAAGAAGAAAATGATATTTTTGATAGAGGCAAGTGCTGATTTCAGTTGTGAAAAAGGTTTGAGGCCTTTTTAAATAAGCTTCATGTTTGTATAGTTTTTTTCTTTCCCTTTCATTCGTGTGGTGTGTTTGCTTTCGAATAAAGGTGTTCCTAGTTTTTGAGAAATAAGAGAGAAGAGAGAGAAAGTGAGGAGAAAGTCTGATTTGTTTTGGGGTGGTCTACTGTACCAAGAGATTCTGAAGTCCTCTACATGCCTGCATGGGGTACGTGTCCTTAGTCAGAGCCACTGTTGGGACTGAAAAATGTAGTAAGGGTTTTTGAAGTACCATGTTAAAATTTTGCAATCTAACCCCCTATAAGTGCTTTTTCAGCCTATTTGCCTAGATGAGATTCTAAAGTTTTTCGTGCATGTCAGGTGTTTACTGCTCTTGTTTAGACATATGAAGACATCCCAGTTCATCACTTTCAAGTTTTGAGTTGTTTAGTGATGTCTTGATTTGAGCACTTGTCAAATTCTGCATTTTTGCCCAAGTGTTAGTTTGTTGAAGCAGGCCTTGTTTGCATTTTAATATCTTGTGTCTTGTTAAGTTTCATGGCCTGCCACTTTGAGGAATGTTGAGCATGCATATCAGAGAGCCTATATTTCAAATCCCAATTTATTTAGTGTCCTTTTGATAGGTTTTTTGATCCCTCAAAGTTGGTCTTCCAGAGATATCTTGTTTCTTTGTTCTGCCCGGAATTCTGAGTACCCCTATTTGACCAATTGTAACTTTTGACCTTGTGACCTAATTGAAAAAATTCCTTTTGTACTCTATTACAGAGGTCAAATAATTTTTGATTCTCCATCTTCAAGTTATGACAACTCTATTTGGTCAATTTGCTAAGCCCATTCCATTTGCAGTTTCTATCAGTGTGCCAAACTGTCAAATGCAGATTTCTGAATGACCTACTTTGAGGTCTTACAATTTTACACCCGATTAAATGGAATGGAAAATTGAATGCTCCCTTGTATTTTAGGCATGGAAATGTGCTACCATGAATATTTTTAGGCCATGATGAATTTGTTTTCCCAGTTTGCCAATCCAATTTCGTATGCAGTTTCTAATAATTTGATGCAGATCAGTTGCACAATTTGGTCAGAGGCCCTGTTTGTGAGGTTATATATTGAATGATGTCATTGGTCATATCAAGAAATTGGTTCTGCTATGTTATAGACCAAATTTTCTCCAAGTTTGCAATGTTTCAGGTCCTTATGGTTTTGTATGCACACTTTCCCAGACTCTTTTCATTTGCAAAAATTGTTATTTCCCATGTCTTCTTGTCCAGTATTTCCAAGTGGCTACCTTTGAGGAGCTCCCAAATGTATCTGGTTAATCATCATGAATTTTCCTTATGGATTCTTTCTCTCCATATCACATACTTCCAATATCCAAAAGCTTGGGTCTTCAGAACGTCATTTGCCTTGTTTTCAAAGTCGAAACCAAATGTAGTTCATTGTTATTGGACAGGGTAATTTGTAGAATTGTTGTGAAGAGGCGACTTGGGTGTTTAAAATATTTTGACCTGTTTGGTTTCATCAGTTGTTACTTTGTAGTATGAAAGAATTTCAATCATGGAATGTGTGTGCCCATCGCCATGTCCCAGTTACTTGATTTTGTCAGTTTTAAAGGCTAGTTCCAGAGGCCATATGTTGTTAATAAGATCAGTTTACAAAAAGATAAAAGGTTATTCTTAATGGCCACTAATTTGATTGAAATTAAGAGACATTGAAAAATGGTTTTGTCTATTATGTCAAAGATGCATTGTGATTGGATAAATAAAGGCTACTAAGGTATAAGACAACCGATTATGGCATTGACATATGAATATATGCATTTGGGAACATTGAGTGATCATCTATGTGGCATAACTAAATTGAAGACCCCACATTGGTTGGATTACTAGATTGAGAATTGTTGTACAAGAAGCATAGGGCTTGCTCTACCCACATCAAGGTTGTAGTCCTCCAATCACACATATAGATATAAGGTGTAGTAATATATTGCTGGATAACTGAATGTCTACCAAACTAGCTGACTTCGGTGTATCAAAATTGATAGAGAATTCCAATGGATATACATCAACCGAAGTAAAAGGGGACCATGGATTCTTCATCGGAGGAAATATATGTAGATTTGGGAAATCATGTTATCCACCATTTTGGAGGAAGAGGCCGCGCCAGGAATGCAAAAGTCAGTGCCAAAGAAAATTATCTCCGAAAGCCAAGCAATGTTTTGAGAAGACCTCCGTAGGAAGTATGGAGGCAGTGTTGTTTTATAATCATTAAAGTTTAAAAGAAATATAACTTGCGCACAAAACAATGCAAGGGAAGTGCAAAAAACACAACGTTGTTGCAAATGGTGGAGGCTGTATTTTGGAAGTAGACCAGCAACTGCAAACAACATAATGAAGCAAGATAAGGAGCCAAGAAGCCAATGGTCTACGCAGGATTGGGAGAAAGTGCAAACATTTAAAACATTAAAAAACATGAAGTGAAATGCAGTTTTTCCAAAGTCTGTGTAGAGGATTGAAATGAAGGGGTTGCAAAACAATCCAAGTTTTAAAGCATTTAATAATCATGACAGGGAGGACTGCTTGGGATTTGGAAAGGGTCTGCGCAAAGCATAGTAATCTGTGCAAGAAGCAGTATAGAAGTCCACTCCCAGTAATATGGAGAAAGATGGAGTCTTACACATTCCAAAGCAAGTATAATTGGCAGGTGTATTGCCAAAGACAAGGCATGTGATGAGACATGACAGATATCCCATGCTAAGAATGGTTGAGGAAGGCTACATAATGAGGAAGGACACCCCTGCGTAGAAAATTTACAAGTTTGAAGACTTTGATTGCTTGAAAGAGACCCCACATTTTGAAAGTATGGAGAAGCCTACGTCATTTGTGGGGGGGCTATAAAAACATTTGCAGGTATAAATAAAATGTTGCGCAAGGCATATGAGTTTCTTGGAAGAATGCCTTAAAGCTTGCACAGAACTAAAGAAATAATAAGGAACACTTCCAAAGACAAATGAAATGGAGGACATGCAGCAGCCAGAGAATAGAGTTTTAAAACTTCAATGTTTGGACTTGATAAATGACTTGGCAGGTGTGAAGTTAGCTGTGGCAGTGCCAAAGCATGTGGGAGAATATCCAAAGCATGAGAACTGTTAAGGAGTTACATGGTGTGACCCCAAATCCTGCGCAATATGGAGGGGAAATTTTTAAAAGTTTCCAAAGACCCTGCACAAGTAAACATTCAGAGAAATGCGCATAGCATAAGGAATACTTTATAATGTTTAAAGAAAAAAAAAAAACAAGCACATTTGTCAAGAGGCTACGTAGGGGATATAACTGGTATGGGAGCAATTTTCATTAAAAACTTCCAATGCAAATTGCACAGGAGGTATGGGAAAGGCTATGCAAGTAAATGATTGAAGCGCTGACAAGCATGTAAATTGTTTGCAAAGAGCTTGCGTAGCTTAAAATAAAGAAACACATTTTATATAAATATGAAATTTGCACTGTAAAACATGCTACAGAATGTACTGCTGGAGGAGCCCATTCAACACAAAACGCAGCACTTGGTGGAGTGTATTCAAATATCTCACCGCCAAAGTAAACAGAAGCCCACGCTGGAGGTAGAAATAGAAGTAGAAAACAAGGAGGCTAAGGACATTGCGCAGGTTCAAATGTTTTATCCCACATGTATGAGGTGGTGAAACTTTCAATGTTTAAATAGTAAAGCGCTTGGTATAAATTTTGAAGCAAAGAGCAAGAGCTCTTGAAGAGCGCGGGCTAGAGGGCTTAGTGCACAGCGGGGCCCACATTATTTTGAGGCAAAACACAAGTTAAGCTTTAAAAACTAAAACCATTAGTCCCAAATGCATGAGAAATTGGATATTTAAAGAGTATATACAAGAATGCACTCATATGGCTTTGAAGATTAAGAGAAAGCTATGCACGCACAGGTGGCAGACACATTGGGAAGCATGCCTAAGGAAGAAGACCCAAATTTTGGTGAGACCCACAAGGCTGACATGGCAGGTGAGTTGGTTTGAGAGGCTGCAAGTTTGGACACAGATCCATTGGTGCACATGGCATCTCAAACAAGTGGCACCAAGTGGATTGGTGAGTGAATCAGAGGATGCCACGTGGAATAGATTAGGTGCCAAGTGGCACAAATCTAGTGTAGTTCAGAGGCACCAATTAGAAATTGACATGTGGCACTAAGTGGACCTATAGACCAATCAAAGGGTGACACTTGGCACAATCTGGTGAGATGTGCAGATTTGAAATATTTTTAAATTTGAATTCATTTCAACAAAGGGGTTAACAAGTGTGCAAGTTTAAAAAAATCCAAGGGTTGACTTAATGGCTTAAAAGGAAGATGCTCACCATCTAACCATTAAGCCATTAATCTTGAGTGACAAGTGTTGCAAGCTGGTTTAATCTAAGATTAAAGTGAAAATTTTAAATAAATTCATCACAAAAGGCAAAGAAATTAAAGAACTTGCAAGTTTAAAAGGAGCCATGGGTTGACTTAATGGCTTGAAGGGAAGATGCTCAACATCTAACCACTAAGCCATTAAGCCTAAGTGAAAAGTGTCAAGATGAGATGAAATCTGGGTAAAGTGAAATTTTAAAGTTAAATTTCATCTTATTTCAATAGTCTAACTTTTGAAAAGGTAAATAAACTCAAATGCAAATATTTCAAACTGTTGAAAAATTGTGCACGGGAAGGAAAAGTTTGATTGATGTTTCAGAGGGAAAATATTATCCAAAATATGAAGTATTATATGTCACTAGAAAGTTCTCAGAATGGAGATTATAATTTTGTAGATTATTTGAGGACAAATCATATCAGATTCTCGCAGTTTCAATTGGAAGTAGTTGCAAATATTTTGAGGAGCAGATAGGTGTCGGTGAAGGAGATGGTTTTTCAAGTTCTCCTATATCTTTCTTTTCTCCTGATTGTAACAGGGATGTTGAAATTTATGCTATTGGGAAGCTTCCAGGATTTTGAATATTATTTTTATGTCCTTAGTCTTGCAAATGTACAGATCCAGATGAATTTTAATGAAGAATGATGGAATCCATGTTTAGTTCTTGTTTGATGTCTTTGTGTATCTGGTTTTAGTTAGTGTATTAACTTGTAAGGCATGTTAATAAACCAATTATAAGGTAGCTATGATCTTGTTTTTATGTTTCTTTCAATGAGAGAGTCAATCTTGGATACAAGTTTTGAGAATTCAAAGTTTTATACATAAATCTGATGTCCAAGAACTGGAATGAGAAGAGTGATTTGTAAGGCATTTCACTTGGTTTCTTTGAGTTTAGAGTTAGGGTTTTCTAGAAATGCATGTGTGTTTGACTCTATTGCCCAATAAATAAGGCACTGGTCTTGATTTTTCTAGTAGTTTTCTTCATCAAATCATTTAAAATCAAATCATTTTCCATTTTCTATTTATGAACATGAATGTTTAGAATCTGTATTGAATAGTACATACATTGTTGGTGATTCATTGAAGAATTGAATCTAATAGGTTAGCCTGCCTAAGCCCCAAGTTCGAAGAGAAGAAGGGTGAATACCCTTATTTTCACATTTTCCATTTTTCTGCAATGATTGATTACTTATCTTAATTTCATGGATTGGCTTTCTAAGCTCTGCATCGGTTGCAGCAAAAGACATTAGTAGATTATTGCAAGAATCCCTAATCCACTGTAGAATTTCATTGTGAAGCAGTGAGTCTTAAGAGGTACATCTACCCGAGTCTATGGAGCTCGAAGTAGAAGGAGGATCAAATCCTCATTAATTAGTGTTTTTACTTGCTAGAATTAGAAGTTGGGAGTCATAGGGTCAAGCATTGATGCTTATACAGATTCCGCAAGAAAAATCCCTAACAGGAACAATGAGGATCCCTAGGTCAGTGAACCGACCAAGTACTCTTCTTCTCTCAACCTCCAAGATACTAATATTATCATTCAAATTTACTACTTCAGCCATATAATCAGAAGAAAATCCCTTTGATGAACCAAATTCCTTTGCTTTATGTTAGCAAACAGATTTGTCTTCTGGATATTTAGTTATTAATAACCTATATTACCCTAAAATTGAAGATCAAATTGGCTCACAAAATTTGGGTAGACCTGATTATTAGCCTCCCTCTTAATTTCTTGAGGTACAACTCCCTCATTGGATATGCAATGAATCCCTAAACTACAAAATGTGTGTTTTTTAAAAACCCAAAAATAAGAAAAAGGACAACACCAGTCATTCTTTGATGAGATGCTCCACTCTAAATTATTATAGAAGAATTAAAGAATCATGAAGATCACAAAGCCCTTCTAGAATTTTATTTGTTTCTAAATTTCTCTATTAGAAGAGAATAGCAGTACCAAAATTCATCAAATAATTATCTCACAAGATCAAAACAACTCATAGAAAGAAAAACATTCCCTAAGTAATGTTTCTTCCTTCAACCATAAATAACACATATTTTGATTAAATTTACAGAACTATAGAATATTGCATTTATTCAAAGTTAAACCACAAAATATATTTCTAAAATAATTAGATATAGATTGAATTTCTAGTATTGCCATTAAGGAGAAAATACTATTGTATCTACTAACAAAGAGTAAAAACAGTCTTGTCGTTTCTTCTCTTTTCCTTCTAACCCCTAGAAATGTTTCATCGATCAAAATACATAGTTTTTAAAAGCTAAGGAGGTCTCCCTGAAAGCTCAAAATCCTTAACGGTTAACCAAAGTAGTTTAAAATAATAGAAAAGGTTTAAAGGAGACATCTCTTCTAATTTCAAAGCAACGCAAAGAGTAAATAAAAAGAAAAAACCGCTAAGCAAGGGAATTATTAATTCCATCTTCATCTTGATCTTTGTCATTTGTCACTTCACATGCTAGCTTCCACCTGCGATAAATGCCTATGAAATCTTGCACTACACTATGACTCAGATTCCTCAGGCTCAACAACCAAATCTTCCACATGTCACGATACCAATTCATTTTTGTGATTTGTTTTGTATAACTAGGAAAATGTTCCATGCAGAGTGTTAAACTTTGATCAGATAATAGATATTAGATTCTCTTTTATTTTTGTATATATATAATCTTAATCTATATATATATATATATATGTCTTTACAAATAATATATATATTAATATATATAATTATGTATTGAATAATTCTGAAGAAGACTGTGATACTCTTTGAATGCTATGAGGCTGAATAATCTATGTTTCACTATCGTCGAAGGTATTCAGGTCTGCGGTTATATATACTTGATACCGACTGGGAAGGTCACATCCACAATGGACGTGACTCTTCATTGAGTCACGTCTATGGTGGACG
>MU223940.1:870378-896262 GCA_018584345.1 Thuja plicata | reverse complement strand
AAATTACAATCATACCAAGTTTACCTCTAAAGTATTCTACCTTTGTCTTTGCTAGAGGCTTGGTGAGAATGTCAGTTGATTGTTCCTCTGTACTGATATACTTTAACTCAATAACATTCTTTTCCACCATATCTTGAATATAGTGATAAGGTATCTCAATATGCTTGGACCTATTGTGAAATACTAGATTTAAGGAGAGCTTTATACAACTATGATTATCACAATGAATAATTGTAGGTTTTAGAGATTCTCCATACAACCCAAAGATGAGTTTTCTCAACCAAACTGCTTCTCATTCTCCCATAGATGCAGCAATGTATTCTTCTTCTATGGAACTTTGAGCAACTGAGGATTGTTTTCTACTAAACTAGGATATCATTGCAGAACCCAGACTGAAACAACAACCAGAGGTACTTTTCTGATCCGCAGTGCTTCCAACCCAATCTGAATCAGTGAAGCCATATAGTTGTAAATATACAGACTGAAACAACAACCAGAGGTACTTTTCTGATCCACAGTGCTTCCAGCCCAATCTGAATCAGTGAAGCCATATAGTTGTAAATATACATCTTTGTATCTTAGTCCAAGATTTATAGTGCCTTGAAGATACCACAGTATGTGCTTAGCTACTACCATGTGAATTTGTTTTGGTTCACACATGAACTGACTGAGTGCATTTACTGCATAATAAATGTCTGGTTTAGTATTTACTAAGTACATTAGAGACCCAATAATTTGCCTGTAAAGTGTAGGATCTGCAGGTTCTGAACTTGATGCTGCTTCTTTTAGTTTAAGTAGATTTGTTTCCATGGGAGTGTACATGGGCTTACAATCCATCATTCCAAATCTTTTTAGAATGTCTAAGGTATATTTTCCTTGATTTAGAAAAATCTCATTTGCATGTTGCCAAACTTCTAAGCCAAGGAAATAGTGTAGTAGCCCTAAGTCTTTCATCTCAAATTCAAATGCAAGATCTTCTTTACACTTAATAATAAGGTGATCTTCTCCTATTATTAGAAAATCATCTACATAAAGAATCAGAATCAACATATCCCCTTGTACTACTTTGAAGTAGAGGTTTGGATCTGTATCATTTTTAGAGAAGCCAAGTTTAGATAGATAGTTATTTTTCCTTTCATACCATGCTCGAGGTGCCTACTTAAGCCCATAGAGTGCCTTCTTTAGTTTGCATACATGAGTTTTTTGATTGTGTATTATAAATCCTTCAGGTTGCTCTAGATATACTTCTTCTTCAATCACGCCATTAAGAAAGGCAGTCTTTACATCCATTTGATGAATTTTCCAGCCTTTGGCTACGACAATAGCAATAACTATTCTCACAGAGGTATATCTTGCAACTGGAGCAAATGTCTCTTCATAATCAATGCCTTCCTTTTGGGAAAACCCTCTTACAACAAATCTTTCCTTGTATTTATCAATACTTCCATCTACTGCATGTTTAATCTTGAACAACCACTTGGAGGAAACTACTGATTTTTTTATGGGTCTAGGTACAATATCCCATACATCATTTTGTAAGGTGGAATTATATTCTTTTGTCATGGCATCCTTCCAAGTTTGATGTTGAAGAGCATCTTTTGGATTTTAAGGTTCTGAATTTAGGAGTTCACTCATGAGTGCAACATAACTAGAGAATATGCGAGGTCTTTTGTTTTCCCTGATATCTCCATTTGGGGTAGCATATTTCTCACTTTCTTCAATAAATTTCCTGGCCCAAAGAGGTCTTTTCTTTCCTACTTCATATTTAGAAGATTCATTATCTTCAAATTCTTGATACTCCCTCTGAATCTCAGGGGGAGGATCTTCTATAGAGTCATTATTGTCTTTCATGGATCTTTTAAGTGCAGTGTCTTCTTCAAATATTACATCTCTACTTAACTCAATATTTATGTGTCCTGGGATGTAGATTTTGTAGGCTTTTGAGTTTTCACTATATCCAACAAAAACTCCTTTCTTTCCTTAAGGTTCTAATTTAGTTCTTTTCTCTTTGGGAATGTGAATGTAAACATGACACCCAAATATTCTTAAGTGACTTATATTAGGTCTCTTTCCAGTGAAAACTTTTTCAGGAGTTTTATTTTCAAGATAAGAGTGAGGACATCTATTTTGAACATATACAGTAGTGTTGGAGGCTTTATCCCAAAGATGAGTTTCTAATTTTTGATCATGCATCATTGCTTTAGCAGATTCTACAATTGTCCTGGTCTTTCTCTCTGCAACCCCAATTTGTTGTGGGTTATATGGAATAGTGAACTCCCTCTTGATCCCAACATGTTTACATAAATTTTGAAATATTTTTGAGGTATACTCTTTACCCTTGTCTATTCTTAGTATTTTAATACTCTTACCTGATAGATTTTCTACTAGAGATTTAAATTCTTTGAATTTCATAAGAATTTCTTCTGACTCTTTACATTTTAGAAAATATATCCAGGTTTTGCTAGAGTGGTCATCTACAAAAATAATGTAATACAAATATCCTTCGATGGAGGGAACAGACAGGGCCACATAGGTCAGAGTGAATAAGTTCTAATACATTTTTTGTTTTACTTTCACTATGATGAAAAGTGTTTTTAGTATTCTTCCCTAAAGCACATCCTTTATAAGCTCCTATATGTTCAGATCTTAGTTTTGGTAATCCTATAACCATTTTTTCCAAAGTGGTTAAACCATGAAAGTGATAGTGTCCTAATGTCCTATGCCATAAGTCACTTTCATTTGATGTATGAATTAGGGCTTAATGAGAAGAGGTACATAACTTTTAGAGGGTTCCATCTCTAACTCCAATAGTATGAGCATTCTTTAGGTTTGTGTTCTTTGGGCAAGCTAGGATCTTCTCATCCATGAATGTGATTCTATATCCCTTGTCTTCTAGCGCTGAAATGGAGACTAGGTTCCTTTTTATGCCCGGTACAAATAGAACACCATTGAGTTGTAGAGATATCCCAGATTCAAGATATATTGTGCAAGTCCCAATACCCATTACTGGGTAATTGGTATCATCCCCAATTGTAACTTCTTTTTTAGGACATCCTTCTATAGAGTCTAGATGCTCTTTGAATCCAGTGATATGATGAGAGGCCCCACTATCAACAACCCAGGTGTTGTGATTATGTGAAACTTGACTTGATAAAGTGGAGTAGAATACAAGATTTTTTGAATCTTTATACTCCTTTGTATCATAAACTTGGGCGAATGCGGCTTGAGCCTTATTTCTTTCAGGAAACTTTTGAGCAAGGTGTCCAAATTTGTCACATCTGTAACATTGTACTTTTGATAAGTCTCTATGCTTTAATGTTGAATTTTTATATGATTCATTTCCTCTCTTCCTTTTGAAGTTCTTCTTTTTCCTTTTGTGTGATTCCATATTAATTACTTGAGAGACTTCTTTTAAAGTATTTATATTAATCCCTCTAACTGCTAATTGAGACTCTTCTTGAATACAATCTGATTTTAATCGATCAAATTTAGGAATTTTGGTTCAAGCACTTATTCCTTGAATGAAGGATTCCCATGAAAAGGGAAGTCCATTAAGTGCAATCATGGTTAATTCCTTACTGTCAAAAGAGTGACCGATAGTAAAGAGTTGCTTTCTTAACTCTGTAATTCTCATGAAGTAGGAGGTGATGGTCTCTCCTTGTTTCATCTTTATTTGATGGAGTTGATTTTTGAGGGTAAGTTCTCTGCTTGTATTGTTAATTTCATACATCTCTTTTAATGCTTTAAGCATTTCATATGTAGTCTCTAACTTTATTATTATAGGCACTATATGATCTTTAACTCCATCTACTAGCAATTTCATTGCCTTTGTGTTATCCTTATCCCATTTAATCTGCTCATCTTTTCCACTTTGTTCAAGCTCAGATTTTTCCACTACTGGTGTTAGGTCATGCTCTTTTAGTGTGAGCATCATGTGTAATTTCCATGCCACATAGTTTGATGCCCCTTCAAGTTGATCTTCTAATCTCAATCCAGTCACCATTCTGAATATAGTGTCTTCAAATGTATATACATAGTTTTCTATAAATCTAATCTGGATCGTTTATTTTATGCCTGCTTTGATACCATGTTAAACTTTGATCAAATAATAGATATTAGATTCTCTTTTATTTTTGTATATATATAATCTTAATCTATTTTATATATATATATATATATGTCTTTACAAATAATATATATAATTATGTATTGAATAATTCTGAAGAAGATTGTGATACTCTTCGAATGCTATGAGACTGAATAATCTATGTTTCACTGCCATCGAAGGTATTTAGGTCTGCGATTATATATACTCAATACTGAATGGGAAGGTCACGTCCACAATGGATGTGACTCTTCATCGAGTCATGTCTATGGTGGACATGGCCTTAGAAATACTTCATATGCCTAATCGACTTGAAGTCGATATTAGTAATCGGTAATTATATTAAATTAAGTTAAACTTAAATTTAAGTCTATCGGTATATTATATAATGATTATTATATTTGAATTACATTATATTTATATTTATATATATATATATATATATATACACACACATAATTATAATAGTCACTATATATTTATATAGTTTGTTCTTTCATTTATACTTACTGAAGCTATATCACATTAACACAGAGAATCAACATAGCCTCAACTTGTGCTACCTTTGTGAGATCTGCAGGCGTAGGATTAGATGTTTCTTTGATTTCTTTTAGATCCTCTTCAAAATATTTTATCATAGGTTCAATGTCGGTATTTCCTTCTTCATTTTGAGTTGCGCTATTAGGACTTATAATCAACATATCTTTGATAAAGTCACTATACATTCCTTTGATCCATCACTCCATGCTTCGCACTTCGGTGATGGATGGCTCATACACAAAAAATATCTAGTTTGAATTTTCTGTGACTATATACAACATGTTACATCCACTGATTTAAGTTGGTTCTCTATGAGGAACCTCTCTACGTCGTATAGCTCTACATCTGTGATCTATGCAAAAATTGCAGACCATCTTATTTCCTCTACCTCTCAAGCTATAAGTTAAAGTTTAACTTCACTTAATAATGCATCAACATCATTAAAAATAACAAAACATTTCTATAAGAAATCTTTTCCTTTTTTAAGTATGTTATTCACCCATTCATCCATGGTTGTTGCTATGGCCTTACCACACTAAACTTGGTTCATCAGCCTTTGACTATTTGGTAAATTATGATCAAAGGGTTAAGAGGCTTGAACCATGAGAAAGACACCATGTCTATACAAAGAAATAATGTATTCTGCCATAGTATTGATTATATATTTCAATTCCCTCTTCTCTTTGGCATCTTTCTGCATTTGAGCGAGCATATGCTGTGAAGATAGATCCAACCAATTTTCCTTGGTTTCCTGGTTCAAAATGCCTAAGCCCATTTTTGTAACTTCAAAATATTCAATGCTTAGATCTGCAGAACTACCTTTGGGCTTATACACGATGAGATCTGCTATGACTTCTCCTGATTTAGCATTTGCAATTAGTTGGGTAAAAATTCTTTTTTTCTTTGGAGCTTTGGTAGAATATTTATTCACCATATCTTTAACAGGTAGGGAAACTGGTACAAGACTCCTTTTCTTACTCACTAAATTTTTTATCTAATCAGGTATTGAAGGAGGTAAATCAGTTTTCCCTACATCCTTTCCTGGTGTACTCATGGTATCCATGACCTAGGAGATGTTGTTGAAGGTCAACCATACTTTCTATTCACTGACCATCAGACATGTGCCATGTTCTTTCTCAACATCAAGATTCACCCGAACTAGTCTCTGAGAAGCCATTTTGTCATGCTTTGTGAGCCTGGTCTTGGACCTTGTACTTTGTAAAATGGGTTGATTTTCAAGTAGTTCATAATTCAAGGTCTTTGAACTCCTATTACCACCTACACAATCAATGGAAAAGATAATGTTAGCGTCAGTGGAGAAAGGAACTTCTAGAGTTGAATCTTCAAATTGAACGCGAGGTGTAGCAATTCTTTTTTTATGTTGAAGCCATTTCTTGGTGAGTTCAATGACACAAGTAATTCTCTGTGAGATATCATCTTCCTCCAATTCAGACCAATTGATGGAAGATAATGACACCCCTGATTATTTCAAATACTCAGGTTCAACAACCCCTGAACCATCTTCACAAATTCCTTTAACATATTACTTCAAATGATATGCGGTGATTTGTGTCAACAACAACATGGAGTTGTCTTTCTTTTGAACTTATCTTACATCTAGACAATCTTCCCAATGGTCTTCTAGGTGAGGTAAAGGTATAACATGGCCTTCCATCTCCAAGACTTTCCTGACAAATCCCTTATTATCAAAATCATTTCTCTCATGGTAAAATTTGAAATTGAACCCACACAAATCTACTCCAATATTAATAGCATCCTCTAAACTCTTACATGTGAGTTTTCCAAGTTCAAGAGGAAATAAACTATTCTATTTATCCTCAGATAGATATTTCTTTATCACCACCATAAGTTGCTGACAAATCTCAGCTAGTACAAAGCAGTCTAGGGTGAACCTAGGTAATTTTAGGGGTTCTTCATCAAAACCACCCACTCTAAGGTAGGTGAACCTAGGAAAATGAATAAACACACTACCATTAACTTGTGCCAACTGCAAGGCTTTAGGTGAAAACCTCTGTTATTTCATCTCAACTAGTTCAAAACATAGTTTACCAGAGTAGACTTCATGAACCTTCTTGTAGTTAGTCAAAACTTCATTTCTCTGCAGCAAATAGAAATAGTCATATATCAAGACATTCTGATCCTACGGTTCATGGGGTAAGGATGATAAATATTGGGTAAAAGCCAGAAAATATATGAGATAGGAAGACATAAAGAAATCTTTCTTAATAGTTTTTGCTAACTTTAACTGTTCTCTCATGGAGCTGGCTATGATTTTGGCCTAATCTAAATATCTTTTGCCTGCCAAAATGATACATCCAATATTAAAACAAGAAAGCCTCAGGTGAACCTCTGATTTTATCCAGCATGACTATTAGTTCATGGACATGAGGTTTCATATGATTTTTACTCAAACCCTTGTGAAGCCGAGACTCACCTCTATAAAATATTTCTATCCAATTGTGAGAAATACATGAGAATTTTTTCTCATGGGCCTCTCTAAATTTAGCATATGATTGAGTAGGGGTAAAATCAACAAAAGACTCATTAGGGATTTTGAAAACAGACATCATAATATCTCTATAAATTGGAAGCAATATTTTACCATCATTATCCCTGATACACCAAGCTTTAATATCATAGTTATTCACACATTCTTGGATCAATTCAGGGGTTATAGAAGCTTGTGGAATAGTTATTTATTGTAGTAGACCACTATCTAGCATTTCAGTTACATGCACTTCCTCTACATTTTCCTGTGATTTAGTACATATTGCTTCTATATTGACCCCTTTTAAATCTTTATCATTTAACAAGGGACCCCTGGAATTCATACTAATTTTATTTCCAAAAAAATGAAGAGAATACCTCATGTTCACAATCACACACCAGGACCAAGCTTGGAGAGAAACAACTTGAAAATTGAAAACTGAATGGAGGATTTTATCAACATTTGCCTTGATTCACTGTATACCACTCTTACTAAAATATCATAATCACCTGCTTAGCACCCTTCACAACTTACACTTAAGTAAGAATTAACTTATCATGCAGAATGAAATCCTTTTTTAAAATATCAAATTTGATGTGTAATTAATGAGAGAAAGATTATGGGAAGATTATCTCAACCAAAATCACCGTACAACAAGATATCTCAAGGTGACTTGCCGTAAATAGATGTCTTCTCACCTTTAATTCCCTTACTCAACAATTATTACTTTCCCACATATAAGACTTTCTTAGATTTTTGTGCCTGACCTCACATTCATATCTGCTTACCTCCTCATTTAATGACTTGTATAGGTGGTGGCTTCTCATGATTACCTCCTCAATTATTTATGAAATAACCCTGTATTACTGACATCACCAATGGTCACAAGAAAAACCCACTTCGTTGTCAAATTCAAAAAAATTAGTTGTTACCGTTATGTATGTCATTTGGGCTCCACCACTTGCCTTGCACAAACCATTTGAAAATATCGAGCCACTTTGAACCACTTTGAACCAGGTTCAAAGTGGTTCAAAGGTACAAATTAGTTTAGAAGTTCAAGAGTGACCAAAGGTTCAAAAGTTCTGGACCTGCAAAATAAGAAGGCTTAGATCAAAAGAAAATGACTAAGGACTCAAACCGACTTAGGGAAGCTTATGACTAAAGACAACAAGATTTTCTTACAAGAGAAGATCAAAGCCAATGGTTCAAAATAAAGATTGAAAAACCAAACATATGGCGACTCTGGAAAATAATTGAACTAACACTTTAATAGCTAGTGCACTCTAGCTATCCTCAATAAACTCATCAACGTCTTCAACTTTTGAAAATGGATCAATACACAATTTAAGAATTTTGCTTCCTTCCTCAATGCCCCTTTTTATTTGAACAATTCCAAGATCTAAAGAAGATCTATCCTTGGCAATTAGTGAACACAAATGATGAAATCTCTTCATAGAAAACTCCTTCTATACTCTATTGTCTGCAATCTTCTCCAAGAATTCAAATTGAACATCAAAATTATTCAGAATCTCTTCAAGCTAGTCAGGTACAAAATTACCTTGATTTAATTGAACATTCAACTTTACTTTACCAAGAAATTAAACTACCCTCGATAGAAGTTTTCTGCCCTTCTCCCTTATTCTCATAGATTTGGCATGAGATTACTTTTTATTTCATAGTATCCAAATCTATCAGACCATGTAATTCAAATGATTCAAGGGATTCAAGTGAATCTCTTGCCAACAATTCTTTTTACTTACCGAAAGATGGATTCGTTCTAGTATGAATTTTCTCTATTTCTTTCGATATATCCCATGTTTCTTCTGCAACAAGGACTTTAGCTTGCTTCTTATGCTCTTATGTCCTTTTCTCAAACCTTACTTCTTCTTTCTCATCAAATATGTCATTTTCTCTTTCTTTATCTCCTTTGGTGACCTCTGTATCCATAACATCAATATGTTTGTCTATCTCCTTTTTTGGTTCAACTTAAATCTCAATAGGTTCATCAACTGAATATCCTTTACCAGAAACAATATCTCTCAACTCATCCTCAATGATTATGTTAGAGGGATCAATAAAGTGATGCTTAACTTTCTACCCTTCATGCTTCCTATCTCCAATACCATCTGTGTCATCAAGAGTAAATGTGAAACCATCAATATAAACATCTGTCTCCTTAATTGTAGAAGAGAATTGGTATCCTTAGCTGAAAAGGTGGAAGGTCCATAAAATCCATATTTGTATTCTCTACTCTTTTTTGTTGACTCTTTCCTCTTAGGTGTATCATTCCTCATCTCAATCAATATTTTACTTACTGCATCATCTATTTCAGCAATAATTTCTTCATTTTTACCATCCATTAACATGTTTTTCCTCCTCTTTGTCAATAGTCTTTTCTTTGCTTCTTCTAGTATTCTTTTCATTTCATCATTTTGAATTACAGGGAATATTTGGATATGGTTGCCTCTCTAATTAACTTGTCTTCATCTAATGCAGCTAGTCTTCTCGCCTCAATTTTAGCATATAGATGATATTATATCTAATCTTTTATCTCAATTAAGGTTCTGCTAAACTTATTCAGATGTAAAACTACTCCATCCTCTATCCTTTTTCTCTATTCCTCATTCAGTATATTATAATATTTCTTTACTTGCACCAAGATACCAAGCTTAATCACATAGTTCATAATCTTATCTATACCTCGTATTCATTCTTACCAACACCCAAAGGCTGATTAGTGATCACCTTAGCTGTAGTATCTCCTTTGGTTCTTATCTTCTTCTTCGACTGATTAGAGTCAATATAAGAATCATCATTATCTTATTTTCCTCTTGTCTTCTCAGGACCCATACTCTTTTGATTTCTTCTCCTCATAGATTATGATTGTACTCTCTCAAACTTCGGTCTAGAGTCCTTCGGTGAAGAAGTATACTTCTTCACATGAGGTTTAGATGATGATCTTTTAGTGCTCCTAGTGGTCCTTATCATAAATATAGGTGGAGGATGTGATTCTTCCAAAACATCAATTGGTTTAGTCTGAACTGAACTAATCTTCTTCGTCTCCTCTACTTTCCTCCTCACTTTGTCATCTTCTCCTTACTAATTCCTTCATTTTCTACAATTTTATCATCAATTTTCCTTACTTTTATGACTCTTTCTTTCTCTGTCAATTCACTCCTAACCTTTTGATTCTTCTTAGAGTAAGTTATAAACCTTTTTTCCTTTGGATCTATAAGGTTCTTCAACATTTCATCAACATAGTATTTAACAAGTTTAGGAACTACCTCATAACCCATCGACTGAATCCACATTTTCCTCTGTTCCACTACTTCCCTACAATATTGATCTATTTATACCATCAAGCATACTGAATCAACACACTTTTCAAAAAGATTCTCTGGTATCCTCTCTCTTTTCTGCATTTTCTTCTGAAACATCTTGAAGTGACCATAAATTGATTCAACTATTTCATCATGTTTCTGCATCTAGTAAAAATTAGAAATCTAAAGTCTTGCAGGGATGTTATTCTTCCAACTAATGTTAAAAACTCCAGGTAAGTGGTTCATCACATAAAAGAACATGTGTACTATCAAGGAAGCATACTTGAATGTCTGTGACTTATCCTTTTTTATCTTCGCCAAATTATCTAGTAACTGGTTCCTCAAAATCACACAAAGTTCAAACTGCAAGTCTTCCTTTAACATTTGATAAGCAATGTGAATGATTGTAGCTAAAATAGAGTTCAATCTACTGCTAAGATATATCTTATAGCCAAGTATCATCGAAGAAAATTTCAAATCTAGTTGAATAATGTCATTTACAGTCATCTCCCTTTTATCCCATTTTGATTGAATTAATTTTTCCATAATATCTTTCTTTGAAGATTTCAGATTGGCTGCTTCACTGATAGCATTGAATCTGGTTACCTCATGAATAAGTTCCCTCATAATTTTGATAGGCTTGTCTCCAAGCCAAAATAACTAATCATGAATTTTTCTGAGCACTATCTTGATCCATTCTGGTTCATCAAATACAACGAAGTCTTTGTACTGTGCTAGGTTAATATGATTTACCTTCTGAAACTCATTTTTTAACATATTGCTAACACATAGTGATTCATACTTCTCATAAATGTCAAAATCTCTCAATTCTTCCAATTTACATTGGAGATATGCACAAATATCTTCTACATGTAAAACTTTGTATGACAATGCAAAAATGCACCTTTGAGATCATCTTCCATAGACTTATACAGGTCCAATTTGAATTCATGTCATGGTTTCTCAAGCACATTAAGTATCTGTGGAGTATCCATAACTTAACCAATGAATTTGACAAGATCTTGCTGAGATAAATACCTTTTTACTTTGCACTAGGGTTTGCACATGAATCTTATTGGTAGCTCAAATTGTTGTTAAATCTCCTTTTGCTCAGACTCTCACTTGATTTCTAGAAAGCAAAGTGTTAAATGAAGTCTTGAAATGCCTTTTTATCCTTCAATTTTGATATGATTACCTCATTTAATGCTCCCGTACCCTAACCTTACATAAAGCTGATAAAACTAGTGATCGGTAAATCTGCTTGAGATCATCTATATGATCATGAAAAATTTTTCAATTTCAATCATAGCCTTCTTGAACCATTGTTCAACTAAATCTTTATTTAGAGTTAATAGTGCTTTAATTCGCAGGGTGTCATAAAATTTTCTGAAGAAAACTCCCCCTTAGGACTTATAACCTAATTTTTGATGATGAGAGATCCACGCTAGAAACTAGAGTGATCTGACCTGATGAATCAATTTGTTCTTTCCTTACCCATATCCTCTTTATTTCTTTTCAGGTTTCATCATTTAGCATATAGGCTTATTTACTTTGTCATCAGACTCATTATTCTCTTTTTGTGCATTGTTAGATCTACAATATTGAGAAATAGGTCCCTCTTTCTTGCAATTAAAATATGTTTTTCTTCTTCTTCCATTACTGTTACTTCTCACATTATTTCTTTCAGACAATCCATTCATTCCCATCCCATAGTTGTTATATCCACAATGTCTAGTTATATTACCAAAATTCTTGGTTTTGTAACATATAACACTTGAATTTACATACCTCTGATTTAGTGAGTTATTCTTCAATCTACATTGGTTCGTTGTGTGTCTAAGGTTGTTGCATTTAAAGAAGGTAATGTTCTGCTGATTCATATAATTTTTCATTTTGTTTCTGCATTCATTTGACCTTTGTCCATCTTTGTAACAGGGTAAATAATAATCTGAAAATGTGCTATTATTTATTTTGTACTCCTTTTCTCTATGCCCAAATTTTTTTCATGTAAATTATCTTCCATTGAAATTTTGTATCTTAGATTCTTTCTTCTTTGTATCTGAATCATTGCTCTCATGTGTTTTCCCGAGCTTTCACCTTTCTCAATTCCAAGTCCTTTATTTTCTCTAGGTGCCCTCTGACTTGTAATTTTCTCATTAAACTTCACAGAGCTAGATCTGATTTTTTCTTGAATCTCTCTGGCCTCAACTAGATATCTTCTCAGTATTTAATTGTCTCTTTCTAATTCTTTCTCATAATGTTTAGATTCTTCAAGGAAAACTTGCAACTCTCCAACTTCACTGTTTAGCTTGTAGCATTCTTCAGTTTTGTCCTTCAATGACTTCTCAAGTGTCTTCTTCACTTCCATTTCTTCAGTCATTTTAATTGCCATGGCTTCCATCTCATTCTTTAGATTATCTCTTTCCTTTACAATCAAATCATACTCTTTAGCTCTTTCCTCTCTAGTAAATACAAAGTCACTACTTTCAAAGATAGCTAATCCACAAGGTCCTTCCTTTTACCTCTGGATTGCTTCAATTGTTCCTTCAAATTGACAATGAATTTATCAACCTCTTTCAACTTTTCTTCCATATCAAGAATGCGAGTGTTTGATTTATCCATATCTCCTAGTGCATTTAAAATTTGTTTCTGAGTAGTGTTAGATGATTCCATCAAGATCTTCCTTACGTTGTCAAACTTTCTCCAAGGAACTAATCTCTCGTACCAATTTTTAGGATTAGGAAGCATCGAGAGGGGGCTGATTCAATGCAACAACAGTATCTTTAAACTTATTAAACCAAAACCACAACTTAATTCCACAAATAACCAAAAGTGAACTGAACAAGATAATTACCATCAACATCATAACACCATGATTTATTGTCAAGGACAACCCGATTAAGGGAAAAACCCTGGTGAGGATGATACCGACAAATATCTTGCTACTGTAGTAATAAGTACCCTATTAAAAGTATAAGTACATAAGATTTGAATGCACATGCATTCTGGCCTACAACCTAGATCACACTGCTCAATTATAAAACACTAATCTGGCCCTTAGTTGGGTTCACCGATCAAATACATATTACAATATAGTAAGGACTTACAGTTCCAAAACTAAACTGGCTGGTAGCATCAACAATTCCAATATAGTTCCAATGAAGCTCCAAAATTATTAAAAATTACCAATCTTTACATCAATATTGCGCTCACATATTATCATCCACATCCATATCTCTTTGCATAAAAAATCTATCTTATATACTTGATCATAAGCCCATAATATTAACTTGGTTGGCTCTAATAAGGAAATATGAAATGTGTTCCTCCTTGAAGAAAACACACTGATACAAAACTCAATGCTAACTTGTACTAATCAAAATTTATTGTGTAGAAGATCAGCCAAAACTAGATATGTCATCCAACCGATCAGATCATCAATCTCATAGGATCGCTGATCAATCCAATATATCACTGACTCGCATAAGATAAGTCTCTATCAATGTGATACTCAATGAATCATAACTACATTTACAAACATCATAAAAACTTGCGATCATAGGGTTAGACATATCACGATGTCCACTCATAAACTCCAGCTTCACAACATCTGATACTTTGACCTTTGTCCATACTGTCTTGGTTTTTGAACCTATATCTTTAACTTTTCTCCATACTTGACTGTTCATTACCAAAATGTTCAGTAGGCAAAATATATTACAAGTGATCAAGAGTAAAGTATATAGTTGTCATCAATAACAACATACCATGCATTACAATCTCTTGCCAATATCATGACCAAAGGTTCACAAGAACCCATCTCTCATGAGAATGAATGGTCCACATAAGACTAATTGCATCTTCACCTCTGTGACCATAACCTAGATGCAATGAGTGTCACTATTTATTCTCATGAGAAAATGATTGATATGATATTTCAAAGATATTAAGTGGATTAAAGTGCACAATCACACACTTATTATAAATTCGTTATGCAAATAAGTTCTACCCTTTTATCCCTTCCTCTCTCTACCCGTATATCTCTTTCTACCAATTTTCGTCATGTGCAACATCAATACAATAAAAACTATTTTTTCTCTAATTGACCTTCCACACCTCTTCGACATACCCATTGCACACCAAAGTGCAATTGCTAGTTTTTACTGTTATTAAAAAATAAATAGGAAATGAATCAATAAGCTCTTAAAGATGAGGGTTGAACTTTATCTACGTAAAACATCTTAAAATTAGACAAAACTATAAAAATATTATAATTCAATTGAAGAGAATGATGACGTGTTCCTTCATTATGCCATCCATTAAGACTTAGACCCTCCAAATAAATGACTAAATTTAATTTTACTCTTAAATAACTTTAATATATGAATTCTCCTAACTATATAACCTTAATTAAAAAATACTAATATAAATATACATTTATTCATAATATTGTAATTCATAGAAATTTTCTTCCAACTCTTTAAAAAGTTAAACATGTAACAACTTCTAGTATTAAATACTATGTAAATAGATTGTGGGGACTAGGCTAAGTATAGAAATATACTCCTAAATCAAGTGGAGTTAGAAAAGACAGGACTTCCTACTCAAAAAGTGTAAGAAATCTTTAAGATTCTTAGTGGACCCTTTGATTCATTCAAATACGTCAACGAAGAAAGACCACTAGATAACATGAACACACTTTCTATTTCTATTGTTATTAAAAAAAATTAATAGGAAATGAATCCTCAAACTCTTAAAGATGAAGATTGAACTTTATCTACACAACACATCTTAAAATTGTACAGATCTATGAAATTCTTATAATTCAGTTAATGAGAACAATAGTATGTTTTTCCATTATGTTATCCTCTAAGACTTAATTCGTCCTTATATACGACTAAATCAAATTTAATTCTTCATTAACTCTAGTATATAAATTATCCTAATTATAATATAAATATACAAATATTCGGGTTCTTCTTGTTGTGTGTCGGTTAGGGGTGGCGTTGTTGTGGCAGTCAAGGTCCAAACCCCTACTGGGTCATTGTGATTGTAAGCTTGTGCTCGCTACTCCAATGTACTTGCAGGTTTGAGCCTCAACTTTGATAATTGGAAATGAGGTCCCCAATTTGTGATCACCAATTCATAGCTCTGTATAAAAAATATTTCACGTAAGACTAGAAGATATATCGTACCAACATTACCAATCACATTAAAAAGTTTACTAAACACATATTTAAAAAAATATATATATATACATTTATTCATAATTGTAATTTACAAAAATGTCAATATCTATATTTCTCAGTCTTAAAAAAGATTAAACATGTAACAAACTTCCCATATTAAACTCTACATAAATAGATTGTGGGGACTAAGATTGTGGGGTTTAGGCTAAGTATAGAAATATGCTCCAAAATCAAGTGGATTTAGAAAAGCTAGGACGCGCTGCCCAAGAAAGTATAGGAGACATTTGGTACAAGTGGTGCCCAAAACAACTTTTTTTTTTCTATTTCTCTTGCTCTCCGAGTTTGCTTGTATAATGGCTTTTTGCAACTTTTGAAATGAAAGCTTTGATTCTTCACTATTTTCTCAAGTACACCCGTGGGTTGGAATTTTTCAATGACATGTGATAGCAACATTGATTTTAGGCCTTGTCCAATCTTCATACAATATTCTCTTTATAAGTGAGTGAATTGAAATTTGTATAATAGGTGTTCCCTATGATAATGAGATTCTTGACAAAACCATGACCCATAGCCTATTATTTATCTGAAATGTCTCCATAATTGCTATTCCTTTCCATATAGAAATTGCCCAAATTCAAGCGTATGATGTTGAATGATTAAAGTGTCCACTAATGTCGTATCCTAAAGGATAACCTTATTTTTATATGCACTAAGCTTTTTCATTTCACTGACTAAAAGTAGGAGGTCTCAAAAATAATCATCAACTAATTAAAAAATCAATTAATCATTATGTATCATTTTATGTGTCTAGAGATTTCAAGATATAAAGCTACATCATACTTAAAAAAACATCTCTAATAGGAGTGGAAGGTGGTATTCAACTTTTCCCTTGGTAAATTTATACTAGGGGTGGGAAGTTGGTTTTCAATTCATTTTGAGGGATAAGGAAGATCTCATTTACATTTAATTAAATTTAGGTTTAAAAATTGACATCCACAAAATGATTGGAGATGGAAATATATATATATATATATATATATATATATAAAAGCTTTAAACAATGGATTGTAATATTATGAGTAAGTACATAATTAAATTAAAATTTTGTTTAACAAAGTTATTTAGGGGTTAAGCATAGTGTAATCATACTTTTAATGAATTTAGTTTTTAATAGATTATATTATTGAAAATGTACTATCATTCTTATTGGTTCAATTATAAGACTTAGATAATTTTCCTTTTTAAATAATTCAAGATAGTAATAAAATCTCATTTTATATAAATATCTTCTAAATAAATAAATACATTATGTGTGCGCGCGCACACAATCCAATTTGGATTAAAAAGTTGAGTGTAACAATATATCATATTTACTAAAATACCAATTATACATAGTTTTAAATTAGACACAAATATGTTGTGATAGGTGTTTATAAATGATGTTTGAAGATGTAAGAAATTTAGCGATTCTAAAATGAATGCTCTAGAATCTATAAATTTACTTCTTTTTAGTGTGGGTCACTTTCACAACTCTAAAATCGATCACATAGTTATAAATTGACCTATATAAGTGTAGATCTACTTTATTTGTATAGGTCTAATCATAGTAAATCTTGAAATATTTTCTTTGAGTCTATTTTGAATCTGGATGTTTATATTTATATAAAAGCTTTGTTAGGTTGTTGGGTTTTAATGTGACAAGGGTAATTAGGATATCCTCTCCCTTGTGCCAAACTCTGCAAAGATAAAAAGTAAACAAGTAAGAAAAAATCTTAATTATAACATGCAAACATTTAGTGGATGCTCTAGGTGATGTTCCAAGTAGAAATGTACTAAAGTGCTCTTAAATTTAGTGTACAAGTGCATTGTCAAAAGAAGATAGGAGAGAGAAAAGCATGAATGTAATTTTCCACCAACCATGAAGTTAGCATGGCTTCCCTTGCTCCACCTATACTAGGTGGGACCCTATCCTCAAGGAAGGGGTCATGAATAGGAACTAAATAGAAACAAATTAGACATATATCTAATGTTGCTGACACCATAATTAAAATATATATTATCATATAATTATTCATTGGCCAACAATTTCAATAAAGATACAAACAGATTATTAATATCTACAGTTGGTTAGGTAAATAACCCTAAATAGAGGGAATTTCTAAGGTGTAGGACCTCTCCACATTTATATGGTAGAGGCATGTGTCCACCTACTATTTGGAGATGAAGATGTACAACCTTGCCTATTTTATTTAAAAATTCATCTATGTGGGAGTGGTTTAGAAAACAATGAGGAGGTTCTAATACAACCTCTTCTTAATAACTCTCAACAACTTAGTATTGCATAAATTGAACGCATAATTGTTAGAAATATAATAGTTATCTCTCAAAATAGACAATACACTGTCAATATCTGCATAAGAGTTCATCAATTCAATAAAGAAACTTTGGCTTATATTGGATTATTTTAGCTAGGTATGTAGTATTTTCCAAGGTCACATCCATTTATAGTTAGGAATTGATTGTTACTACTTATCATAGTAAAACACAACTTGTATAAAATAAATATAAAAAAATCCCTTGCATATACCTCATATACTATTAGTACAAAGACTCCTTCATCATAATGGCATTACTGTTGAATGTCATGGACAATTGAGAGGGAGGATGAATCAGTTGTAACTTAAACCTTTTATCAATTTCACATATCTAAAATCGGTAAATCAAATCTTTAACCACTTAGCTAAAAAGGATGTAAACATGAATAAGCACACACATTAAACATACACAATGAACACCAGATTTTTACATAGAAACCCAAGATAAAGAAAACCATGAAGAATGTTGATCCTCAAGTATGAAATAGCCATTAAGGTGTTTTTCCAAAAGAAATTTCACTACCTAAATGCTCAATGTATGTGGGCTCACTACTAAAAAAGTCTCACTGATGATATTACAACAAATGCTTTATAGCTGGATGGCTCACTGCCAAGAGAAACAAAATATGAACTGAGAAGATTACATCTACATATATGAACGAATTCAATTCATGTTAGGCTCAGATATCAACAAAAATTGTTTGCAGTAGATCTAGTTAGGAATATTTGCAACTTACTCATAACCTGCCTTCACCAACCAACCCATACCAAAATTGATTGTACTTATATCTACCTTTATGATTGCACGCACACTATCTCTCTCATGTATTTTTTGCATATCTTCACACACACACACGCACACACACACACACACACACACACACACACACACACACACACACACACACACACACACACACACACACACACACAAACACACACACACACCACTAGTGTGTATATATATATACCAAGTCGGTCTCAAGACACTTTTTCCAAGAAAAAGTTTGTCAATATTCTTCCTTCCAACGGTTATCAAGTTAGCCTCAAAACACTTTGTCCAAGAAAATATTTGTCAATACCTTTCCTTCCAATGGTCAGCAAGTCAGCCTCAAAATGCTTTTTCTATGAAAAGAGTTGTCAATACGTTTCCTTTCAAGGGTTAGTATCACATGCCACAATCATCAAAGCAATTACAGTCACTGGAGCAAACACAAAAACCAAGATCAACTAGAAATATAATGAACACAGCTAACAAGGCCAATAACTCGACCCCATAAAGAAATTTAGAACATGGATAATAAGGAATCATTACAACAAAAAATTGGAACACATAGTCATCATTATTGTATAATAAAAACATTCCAACTGCATACACATCTAGACCATTTTATTCAACTACATGTCTTTACTTTTTACTTGAATGTGTGGGATACAGTAATCCTCAATTCTATAACCATTATTATTACTACTACACAAGCATCTAGAGTAACTGGAATAAAACATTATCTGTTGCATCCAAACCAAAAAATTAGACACTAAGAGAATCAACTCCTCACACCATCATCATTAGTTTTTAGAGAAAGGATCCTCTAAAAATCACACCTCCAAATATTATCACGTGACAAAAATTCTACAATACTTAGCTTCCATTGTGTTGTATGCACTTGTAATTCATACTAATATGTAATATCTATATCTGGCCTTGTTCAGACCACTAAGACTGGCAACAACTTCTTTGTACATGGTGATCCATGAAAACCAAACGCAAGACCACCAATAATGACATCGAATTCTCTATATAATGTGATCTATATGGACAACTAGGTTTGACATTAATGACAAGAAAACACATAAGTTCAACAATTACTACTCCATAAAGTGTGGATTTTTTTTAATGTCCCATACAAGTGAGATGGGGGGAAAATCAGTTGTAGATTTAAATTTTATCAATTTCATAGATCTGGATCTAGAAGATTAATTCTTTAACCATACAACCAATTGAGATGTAAACATGAATAAGAACACCCATAACATGCACAATGAACACTAGATTTGTATGTGGAAAATCTGAACTGGAAAAGGTATAGAGAAGTTGATTTTCATGAATAAAAACAATGGTTAAGGTATTTTTACAAAGGCCCACTGCCAAAATGCTCAATGTGAGTGGGCTCACAACTCAGAAAGGTTTACTACTAGTATTACAACCAAGTGTTTACTGTTGGATGGATCACTGCCAAGTAAAAAAAATATGAACTGAGAAGCTTGCATCTACATATGCGTGAATTCAATACCTATTAGGTTCAAATCTCAACACAACCTTTTTGTGATAGATCCAATTAGGAACCTCTATAACTTGCTCACAACCTACATGTACTAAACACATCACACCGTACAATGCCTATAATTATATCTATCTTTTTTTGTTTGCACACACTTTCCATCATATCAATCATTTATATACCTTTACACACACACACACACACACATTTCACTGGTATATACACCAAGTCAGTCTCAAAACACTTTTTCTAAGAAGAAAAAGGTTGTCAATATATTTATCTCCATCATTCAGGAAGTCGGCCTCAAATTTCTTTGTCCAATAAATTTTTTATCAATATGTTTCCTTCCAACGGTTAGGATCACATGCCACAATCACTGAAGTAAACACAACAACCAAGGCCAACAACTTGATCTCATAAAGTAATTTAGGACATGGATAACAAGGGATCATTACAAAAAATATGTGGAACACAAATTCATCATTGTCATGCCCACAAAAATCATTCCAACTACATACACATTTGTACCATTTAAGAATTCTTCAACTACATGCCTTTATCTTTAACTTGAAAGAGTAGGATTTAGTAGTCTTCAAATCTATAACCATAGTTATCACTATTGCATGAGCATCAGGACTAACATGAGTACAATATTGTCTATTAAATCTAAATAAAGAAATCAAACAATGAGATAAAAAAAAACCTCCTCACACCATCATTAATAGTTTATGGAGAAATGATATTCTGGAAAGTAAACTTGCAATTACTCTCATACTGCAAAACTATTGCACTATTTACCTTCCACTATCTTGTCTACACTTTGTCGTGTTACATATTTATTCGGTCACATTCGAACCACCAAGACTAACAATAATTGTTATCCATATTGTGATCTAAGAACTAGATCACCATGAATGAATTTATTTATATATTGTGATCTATCTAGATCACCATGTTTGAGATCAATGACACCAAACACATAAGTTCAACAATTTCTACGTAAAATTGACCTCTAGTGTAATATTATTTGTTATGCTAAAAAGGAATAAGATATTTGAAGTAAGCACAATCATACATTTTTTATATGATCAAATTTAATCAAGTACATGAATTATGATGATATGTAGATTATTCTTAATGCATAGTAGTATTCTACAAACAATAGCTAATAATATGCATTTATAATTATATGGTTTTTAAAAAAAAATAACCTTTGTTAACATGCAAGAAGACCACTACAGTTTGATTTACTAGATCATATATTAAGTAGTTCATTAATAATGGTGCAATTATACATTTTTATAATGGGACGATGCACAACACAGTTAACCACTCATTCCCATGCGGCTGTAAAATCCTTAAAAGGTCCATTCAAACCTAGATTTAATGATTGAAGTCTTAGTGTTAGACATCTAGGTATGGCAATTAGAAGCTTACTTTTTGTAACTTCTTTCATAGATTAGGAATATATTTCAGTTGTAGTTTAAATATGTCTATTTAACTATATTAGAAGTAATAGTAACTAAATGACAAAAAAGAGGTATTGTGACTTGATTTGAAGCAAGAACTCTTTCATCAATCATTTGTAGGAGGAATGATACCCTTTAAACATTTTAAGGATGGGTAAAAAAAGGTTTTATTATTTATAGTAACATAAGAAGAAACTAAGTGAAGGATATATTTATATTATTTTGACTCTAATTAAGGCATTCATGTGTGCATGAGTTATAAATTAATAAAATTTTGAAATATATTTCTTTATGATAGATTTCTAATGAAAAGAGAATACTTTATTTATCTCCCTAACTCTTTTATTATCTCTCATACATGATTCCACCACTTGTTTAAAGGATCACTACATATATTATTCTCTTATACCTCCATGAAAGTTAGTATTCCCTTGTAACTTTTGCCCCACAATGAAGGAGTTAAATTTTCTAGATTCATATTGAATGGGTAGTCATGGCACCATACTCGGAAGATTTATTAGAAGACTTGAAAGAATATAATTCTGAGATATTCGAAAATGATATTATAGGTTAAAGGCATTTACGAAGGTCTATGATATTTTTTCTAGGTAGGGAGCTAAAAGTTAAATTTTAGGAGACTAGTTTTTCCTATGTGAGCTTGTCTATGTCTCCACTAAATTTTTTAAATTGAAATAATGCAAAAAAATACAATTAGAGAGGCAGCTACAGGCTGCCAAGAGAGAAAAAAAATAACAACAATGAATAACAGAAGATTATAGAAGAAGAAAAGATTATTAGAGCAAGTGTGTGAGAGGCATCTCTTAAATAGAGATGAGTGGAGGAGTTTGCATGTAACTCCCATCTTCTATGAATGCCAAATTCATATTGTGTGTGTGAAAAATGTGAGATTCCTCTTAAGGAGGAATATCTAATTTCCTTATTAAAGGAATTACAAAATAGTTACATGTCCTCCTACTTGGACTAGAGGACAAAATACAAATCAGGATACCTTGGTTTATCCTTTAATTACATATTTTCAACCAAGGAAAGATTAAATTCTAACAATATCCAAATCCATCAATGTTGGAAAGAAGAACTTAGACCTTGTGCCATGACCACCTTCATTGTTCTAAGCAATTGACTCACTTGTAGTTTGATTTGTTAAATCTGAAAATCAATCTTTAAGTTCTTGTCAGTCTCTACTTGTAGTTGAGAAAAAAGAGCAGTCGGACAATAAAATATGTCAGAGTAAAGCCCTAAAGTTGTATCTTCCTGGTGAGTGCTATTAAGATTGTTAAAAATAACTTTACACCTGTAACTCCATATGTGAAACAATATGACAGGTCTGACTCCATCAACAATAATATTAGTATACAACCTCACACCAAGGACTTCTTTCCAATTTAATTTTTGTTCAAAGATTGTTGGAAAGTTATTAAAAAGTAAATTTCACTATTTCTAAATAAATTGATCCCCAAAAGATATGCTTCATATTTTCTAACATTTGACAAAATGGACAATAAAATGGTTAGACCATCATACACTTCAGCCTGTCTACAATGGGCAATTTGCAATGCAGAATCTTCCACTAAATTGTTTTGTGTTACTAGATTTGAGTATGTTTAAATTTATTATAGGGAGAAGTTATTAATTTTTTCTATGAATTTACTGTAAGGTTGTGTTAATTTTCAATTCAATCTCAAGGTTTTCATTATATATAATTTTTCTTATGAGGCTTAAAATTAGTAAAGAGAGAAGATTAAATTCATATTGTGATTCTAATTTTTATATTAGTCTTAAAGAATTAAAAATAATGTGGAGGACATATTGCTAATCTATAATATCAATTTTCAAAATCTCATTTAAATCTAGTTCATGTGGTGATTTACTTGAGTGTATTCTAAATGACTACTTTGTTTTATTAATTTCCTTTTATAGGTTTAAGTGTCTAATATATTCTACAAAATAGTTTTTAATTGTGACTTGAAATCCATTATGAGTTTCTTAGTGAGATTCATGAGGTATTTTTTAACAAGGTTTCCATTCATGTATCCTTCATTTGACCTCTTTGTTAGTAATAACTGAGAGAGGGGGGGGGGGGGGGGGGGGGNGGTGAATCAGTGGCCTCCAAAATTAATCCTTAAATCAACCCTTTAAACTTATAACCACAGATTATGCCTCTATTTATCTTCTATCCTACTAGATGAATGCCTTGAAATACTTACAACAATTTACTACTTGTAGGATTGCTTTCTTAAACCTTCTTCTGTATGTTTACCGATAAGCATTCATCTATTTACCGAAACACAGTAAATATGTAGAGTATACCGATAAATATGTAGAGTATACCGATCAATCCAGAGTTAACTATGTAAGATGCAAAATAGTAAAGAAATGAATCATACAACATAACACATGAATATTTAACATGGAAACCCTGTTAAGGGAAAAAACACTGGGACCGGTACCCCAAATTTTCACTCTTCTAAAGTGAGCCCTGTTAAGAGCCAACCTTGTTAAAGGTTACAAACACACTGTTAGGTGTGACCTTGTTAGAGGATTTAAAAGATAGTTTGTCACCTAGTATCTGGCATCTAATACTACCATCCTTGATCAATCAAACACTCACTTGGCCTATCAATAGGTATCAGGCATATCCAATGCTACTTTCATGATCAAAAATTTTGATACTCCTTGGGATGTATCTCAATTGAAAAAGACTTTTAAGTCCTGCTCAGTTAAGAGACTTCTATGCTTCAATGGTTAAACTAAAACACTAATTATCTGTTCATACATACAACTCAATTGCAGATTTTCAGATCTATTGTAGGTCCATCACCTTTCTGATCAGTATAATCAAGTATACCTTTGCTCTACACTTGTTCTGCTTTGTGATGCTTGTCTCACTGTTTGTTGGTGTTTGCAGAATCTAGCTCTTTCTTCAGCTTGTTGATCAGAATTGAAAGAAGACTTTCTTCTCCTTCAGATTTCCTTTAGCATCTTCCCTCTTCTCTCTTGTTCACCCCACAATTCATAATAAATTGGGTTTGTCTCTTATAGACATGCTTTCCTCTTTTCTTGGCTTTCTTGATCTTAGCGTGTTCAACAATCTTTGCCAATAGATTTAAAGAAAATCTTTGGTATGATCTCGTAGAGATCTTCTTGCCAACTGGACAAAGTAGCTTTAAATCAATTACTTATCTCTGACTTTATCTAGATGATTAAATCAATGATAAGCATCAGTTAACTCTATATATAGCTCTTGACAACTCTCAAAATCCTTTGTAAAATCATAAAGGGTATCTGAATGTGGGATTATTTTTTCAAGTCCTTTGGAAAGTTTGGCCAATAAATGGGAAAAGGTCTCTGCAAAAGGCTACAAGGAATTAATTCTAATTAGGTCTCTTGAAGACTAAAACTTGAACTCAACTAAAAAGGGTTATGAGATCCTTCAAAATGGATCCAAATGGGAGCAAGTGGAATGTTTCCATGATCATAGGCACCCCTTCAATGAATTTCATGAATGGAGAGAAGTTGGCACTTAGATCCTTCTAAGTGTAGGAGAAGAAGTGAAGTACCCAAAAGGTGTTAGTCTTTCAAAGGTAAAGCAAAAAGAGTGAGACTCTTAGAGAAGAGTTGGATTAGGACTTAGTTAATCATCTAAGCCTAATAAGGACCTAGAGGAGATTAGGGTCCTTGAAGATGACAAAGAAGGTCTTTTTAGTCAATTGTTCAAGCAAGCATTAGGAACACTCACACCATATTGGTATCAGAGCTTGAACTGATCAGGCTTGTGGTGGATGTTTCATGTAATGCCCCACCAGGCAACCCGAGAGGACAAGACATAAAATATCTATAAGATGCAAATATTATTTTTTTTGTTTAACTAGAATAATATTCATCATTTGTACTTCATATCTCTAAAATAATAAAATACTTTTCTACAACTTGAATGCAAGATTTATTCCACTTAAGTCCTCACAGGTTCCCTAACATCGCTACTAAAGCAACATTATCTAAACTATTTACATGCATAAGATATCCATTTAATTATGAGCTTAAAAGATCTACATTAATTTTAATGCACCAAGGTAA
>MU223940.1:791729-849891 GCA_018584345.1 Thuja plicata | reverse complement strand
TTAGCATCAGTATCTTCCTTTAAATAAAGATTACTGTTTTCACTAGTCCTTACAAATCCAATACTTATAAGATAGGAATGAAGTCTTTCATACCAGGCTCGGGGTGCTTGTTTCAATCCATACAAGGATTTTTATAGCGTACATACCATGTTCCTCTTGTTTGGATCAACAAACCCTTCTAGTTTCTCAATGTATACCTCTTCCTAAAGTATTCCATTTAGGAATGCAAACTTGACATCCATTTGGTATACCTTGAAGCCTTTATATGCAGTATAAGCAAGAAATATTCTTACTCCTATCCTAGCAACGGGTGCAAAGGTCTTTCCATAGTCAATTCCTTCTTCTTGTGCATACCCCTTGCATACTAGTCTTGCTTTATTTCTGGTGACTTCTCCATTTTCATTTAGCTTATTCCTAAATATCCATTTTGTACCGATGAAATTCTTGTCACCTGGTCTTGGTACAAGTGTCCATGTCTTTTTTTTCTCTATCTACTCAATCTCCTCATTCATAACACTTATCCATTCATCATTATCTATTACAACATTGACAGATTTGGGCTCAAAATCGCAAATAAGACATCTTGTATTTAGAGACTTACTTCTGGTTCTTATACCATCTTTCTTATCTCCAATGATATGGTCTAGTGGATGGTTCCTTCTGACATATCTGGCAAGTATAGGTTCAGCTCTTTGTCTATCACCTTGATCATCATTTTGTTCTTCATTATGTTCTCCATCACTTTGTGCATCATCTTGAGCAATATTCTAATCGTCGTTATTTGCAGCTTGATGTTCGGGTGCAATGATATTTTGCTCGGGAGCTCCATATTTTTGGTCAAGTAGAGTGTCAGGTTCTTCATTATAAGTAAACCTATTGTATTCCTCGGGTTCTTTAGTGCTTTCCTTTTCATTTTTCTCTACAAATTCATCTATCTTTACATTTGCACTTTCAACAATTTTTTTAGAGGCTTTATTGAGACACTTATAAGCCTTGCTTTTGGTGGAATACCCTAGGAATATTCCTTCATCACTCTTGCAGTCAATTTTTCCATTTCTATCATCTTTTAAGATATAACATTGACTACCAAAATTTTTGAAATAACTTACATTGGGTGTGTAACCATACCAAAGCTCGTAAGGTTTCTTTTTGGTGTCTTTCTTCAATTGTACTCTGTTCAATGTGTAAACAATAGTACTGACAGATTCCCTCTAGAATATTTTGGTGATGCCTTTCTCTATCATCAGTGTCCTTGCACAATCAACTATGGATCTGTTCCTTCTTTCAGCAATACCATTTTGTTGTGGTTTTCTCAGTGCAGAGACTTGTGTTTTGATTCCATGCTCATTGCAAAAGTTAGTGAATTCATCTGAAATAAATTCCCCTCCTCTATCTGATCTTCAGCATTTTAGTTCCTTACCACTTTTTTTCTCAACCATTTCTTTGTACCATTTAAACATCTTGAATGCTTCTGATTTATCTTTTAGAAACATAACTGTCATCATTCTAGAAAAGTCATCAACAAAGAGAATAAAATATCTATCTCCATAATAACTCTTTGTCCTCATTGGTCCACATAAATCAGTATGGACTAATTCTAGAATTGCATCAGATGTATGGGTCTTTCTTTTGAAACTAGACCTTGTCATTTTACCTTTTTGACAATTCTTACACATGATGTTGTCGGGCTTGGTCAGTGTTGGTAAGCCTCTGACATTTCTCATTTTGCTAATCTTTATCATGTTGTCAAAGTTTACATGACACAATATTTTGTGCCACAACCATATGTCTTCGTTTTTAGTAATAAAACAAGTGGTGTCAGTATCATTCAGATAGAATAAGTTACCTTTTGTCTTCTCACCGGTACCAATCAGATTTCCTGACTTATTGAAGATCTTTGCCTTCTTATTCTCAAATGCTACTTTGTGACCTAAATTATTCAATTGAGAAACACTCAATATATTATAATTCAATCCATTTACCTAATAAGAATTTTCACATTTTATCTCGTTATTCAACATTATTGTTCCTCTACCTTCAACTGGACAAGGTGTATCATTACCCATTCTTACTGAACCACCTTTATAGTATTCAAAATTTATAAAATTTTGCTTGTCACCAGTCATATGGTGAGTGCAGCCACTATCTATGATCCAAACATCATTTTTACTAACTTTAGATATGATATCTATTTCTACATACCTTTCTTCATCATCATTTGAATCATCTTTTACTGCCACAAACACCATCTCAATGTCTTCATCATATTCAATTTCAGTATCTTCATCTTTGCATTTAGCTAGGTAATTGGCCTTCTTTCCCTTGTCCTTATAGTCTTGGGTGTCTCTTCTTTCTGATTTTTTATAGCTACTGTAATCACCTCTGTCAGACTTCTTCTCAAAAGATCTGTCATTACTTCTGTCATCTTTTCTTTTGTAAGTACATCTTGTAGCAAAGTGTCCAATCTCTTTGCAATTAAAACAAACAAGTGGTAATTTACCTTTGCCTCTCTGCATTCTTCTAGCCATAAGTGCTTCAATTTCATCAAGATCATCCTCTTCACTTTCACTATCACTATCTTTTCTCATAGTGTTTTTATGACTTGATTTACTTATTTTCATAGAAGTTTTGAATGTAGACTCTATATTTGGAGAAACTATTATCAAAGTTATTCATCTCAAATGAAATCAGTCTTCCAATCAAACTGTCTAGAGTAACATTGCTATTTACTACTGCTCTCATCTCTTGAATGGAAGATACTCTAATAGCATAAGTACATAGTAAGGTTCTTAGAATTTTAATTGCTACTGTATCTTCTTCTAGTACACCTCTAACTCCTCAGATAGCATTGACTACCTCTTTGATTCTTGTGTTGTACTGTGTGATGTTTTCACCTTCTTTCATTTTGAGATCATCAAACTTCCCTCTAATGCTTTCTGCCTTGGCTCTCAAAACATTCTTGTCAACACCATGTACAAGCTTCAATTTGTCCCACATCTGCTTTGCAATCTTTCAGGTTTTGACATCTTCAAATTCAGCATTGGAGAGTGAGGAAGCAAGCTCTATCATCATGCAGTTGTGTTCATGCTTCTCTCTCAATTGTTCAACTGTTGGTGCTCCTGTGGGAAACACATATTTAGTATCTAAGTATTGAGTAACATCATTACCAATACCTGATAAGTGGAGTCTTATTCTGATCTGCCATGAAGCAAAATTATCTTTGTTCAAGTTGGGCACATCTTGTCTATTCATCTTGTGATCTTTAGCTTAGGTCTTGAAACCTTCCTTTCTGGTGCAAGAGCACACCTAGGCTAACCTCCATTGTTTTTATGGTTTGGCTTGTACCTGACATTTGCCAAGTCAGGGTAGTGTGATTTTGTTTTAGAACTTTGGAGGTCATTGCATTGTGGACTAGGTGACTTAGTCATTACGACTAAGGTCACCAAAATAGTCATTGTTAGTAGCTCTTTAATTTTCTTAGGCTTAGAAGCTTAGTGATGGATTTGAGCTTTGAATGTGTCCTAAACACATATATGATGTCATAGAGATGCTTGGATTCCATTAATGAGGTTGGTTTCTTGAAATGAAGAGGTTAGAGGTCCTAAGAATTAGGACATTGGCATAATGGCAAAGATGCCAAAAGTTGTTAAAAAGTTGTCATGACAACATTTGCAATAATTGCAAATGCTGCATGCAACATTTGGTTACTTTGGATCCCCCTAGAAGATAGGAGTGCGATATTGACCAAAAGTCCCTAAAAACATGGAAGATGGAATCTAATGTATGTAGAGGCTCGAATCTTATTAGGAGTTATGATTGGAAGAAATATTGTTTTTGTGAATATAGCTCTGCAACTCTGATTTGTGAAGAACCTGTGCATTTCAGTGTAACAGTACCATTAAATGGATTGAATGCTTTAATTTAGTGATTTTTTTATGTGCATAGGATATTTCTAAGCATCTTTCATTCAGTAAGCAAGTTTATTTGAGGTTGTTTAAAGTCTTGTATAAATTGTTTTGGGTTTAGTGTGTGCACTGGTCCTATCCTGACTAGTCAATCATTTCATGGCTCCCCCATGAAAACTAACCATGGGATCTTCCTAAGGGTGTTTGGATATGTTATGGGAGTCATATATATATATATATATATATAGGATTAGGAGTTGTGAGTAGATGGATAGCTATTTTTACTACTAAGCCCTAAGCGAGCTGACAGTGCCCGGTTAGAGGTTTAGGATAGAAGAATTGAAGATTTCTTGCAGGGTAGAGAAGTACTATATGGGAGAAGTAAAATTCTAGATAGGGTATAGTAATATCCTAACATTCTATGAGGATTGAGTTCATACCAATCCATTAGACTAAGTTCTGGGTGAGATTCAAACTATGATACAGTCAGTCCTAGTAATTAGGCCTATTAGCCCTATTGGTCCTAGATAATAGGAACCCTGTGTACGGAGGGCCTAGGAGACTAAAATTCTCAAAATAATTTGTAAAATAATAAAGGGTATCTAAATGTGGGATTATTTTTTCAATTCGTTTGGAAAGTTTCGGCAATAAATGGGAAAAGGTCTCTGCAAAAGGCTACAGGGAATTAAGCCTAATTAGGCCTCTTGAAGACTAAAACTTGAACTCGACTAAAAAGGGTTATGAGATCCTTAAAAATGGATCCAAATGGGAGAAAGTGGAATGTTTCCATGATCATAGGCACCCCACCAATGAATTTCATGAATGGAGAGAAGTTGGCACTTAGATCCTTCTAAGTGTAGGAGAACAAGTGAAGTACCCAAAGGGTGTTAGTCTTTCAAAAGTGAAGCACAAAGAGTGAGACTCTTAGAGAAGATTTATATTGGGACTTAGTTAATCATCTAAGCCTAATAAGGACCTAGAGGAGATTAGGGTCCTTGAAGATGAAAAAAATGTCTTCTTAGTCAATTGTGCAAGAAAGTGTTAGGAACGCTCACACCATATTGGTATCAAAGCTTGAACTGATCAGGCTTGTGGTGGATGTTTCAACCTACTGAATCAATTGGAGAGGATACACTTGTGGGATCAGTAGAAGATAAAACCATGGTGACTAATGCTGAGTTAGCCAAGAAGGTATAAGAACAAGAAGAAGATAAAAGTTGCTAAGAGAAAGATTGTCTCAAATGGAGCAAGTCTTTGGAAAAGTCCAAGACAAAGTTGATAAGGTGAAGGATAAGATAGATCACAAAGAAGAAGAAGAAGAAAGGAAAAAGGGAGTGGAATTAGAAGAGGAAGCTCCAACCCCTGACCCTGTTATTGCTGGAGAACCCTTCTTAAATGCACTGAAGGGTTTAAGTGGCAAAGCTTTGGATGGTGTGCCACTGTTTAGTGGACAAATGGATCCAGATTCAGTTGTGGATTGGATTGACAATATAGAGAACCATTTTGAATGTGATGGTATAACAGAGGCCCAAAAAGTGAATGTGGCCAAGTCAAGGTTTAGAGGATCGGCCCTCACATGGTGGAAGTTTGTTCAAATTGAAAGGGAGAAAGAAGGAAGGAGTCCTATAGTCACATGGAAAGGCATGGTGACTAGGTTCAAGAAGACTTACTTGCCTGATGAATATGAGGTTCAGTTGCATAGAAGAAGACACAATCTCAGAAAAAAAGATTTGGATGTCCAAGCATACACCGAAGAGTTTCAAAAGTGGTGTTTAAAGTTACAAGTGGTGGAGGATGAAAGCATCAAGATATTTGAATGGACTCAAGTTGTCTATTCAAGAAGACATGAGTCTTGTGAACTTCAAAACCATTCTCCAATGTTTTCAAATGGCCTTGAAAATAGAGGAGAAAGACAAAATAAAAAAAGAGAAAACCTCCAAAGGAAGAGGTAGAGGAAGGGATAGTAGAGGACAAAGAGGTGGCTATGGTGGAAGGAGTTCAAAATAAAGGACACAAGGAGAAGTCAAATACACTAATAAGAAAGAGCGAAGTTCTAGTAGAGGTGGTAGAGGAAGGAACTCTAATTTTAGAGGAAGAAGTGGTGGACAAGGAAGAGGCAACTACTTTGCCAATATGAAATGTTATCATTGTAACCAAATGGGACACCCTGCCTATCGGTGTCCAGAGAAAGGTAGTACTTCTCAAGGAGGTAACAAGAGAACTAATTTAGTTCATGAGGAGACAAATATAGTAGAGAGACACCCTGAGATACCATTGAATTCAAAATAAGGTGAGAACCTCATGATGAGGAGAACATTGATCAAGGAATCAGTTAGAGAAGAACCAAGCCAAAGAAGGTCCCTGTTTAGAATCAAATGAAAGGTGATGGGAAAAGTATGTAGAGTCATCATTGACTCAGGGTCTACTAACAAAATTGTGTTGGAGGAAGTAGTCAGCAAGCTATGCATGACAAAGATACCCCACACCCATCCTTACAAGGTCACATGGCTCAATAAGGGACAACGTGTCTTAGTCAATGAGCAAGCTTGGGTGGAGTTTTCTATAGGGAGATATAAGGAAAAGGTTCTATGTGATGTGCTACCTATGGACGCATGTCACTTGCTCCTAGGAAGGCCATGGCAATGTGATCTCCAAGCTATCCATGATGGGGTGAAGAACTCCTATACCTTTAAGAAACACAAGGTGACTTTCAGAATTCAATCACTGTTAGAGGATGCATATGTGAAGACAATAGGTCCTAATGTGCTCGTGGTTGGTGAAAAATAATTCTTAGAAGCCATGGAAGAAGGGGAAGGAGTTGGCTATGCATTGGTGCTAAGGCCAAGAGATAAAAATGTAGACAAGGTAGCCAAGAAGTCAGAGTTACCTAAGGAGATACAAAGCATGTTGCAGACTTATGAAGGCATAGTAAGTGATGGACAACCATCATTACTACCCCCTAAAAGAGCCATAAGTGATAGGATATACTTCATACTAGGAGCCACCCTACCTAATAAAGAAGCTTACAAGATGACCCCTCAACAAAATGAGGGGCTAGCTAGACAAATAGGAGAACTCCTAAACCAAGGTCCTATCAAGAAAAGCATTAGCCCTTGTGTCGTACCCACTATCCTAGCACCTAAGAAAGGAGGAACTTGGAGGATTTGTACTAATTAAAGGGACATAAATAGGATAACCATTAGGTATAGGTTCCCTATTCCTAGGATTGAAGACCTAATGGATTGTCTGGGTGAAGCTAAGTACTATAGCAAGATAGAATTGAAGAGTGGCTATCACCAAATTAGGATACATGACGGAGATGAATGGAAGATAGCCTTCAAAACCAATTAAGGTTTGTATGAATGGCTTGCCATGCCATTTGGACTATCTAATGCCCCCTCCACATTCATGAGACTCATGATTTAAGTCCTCAAAGACTACATTGGAAAATTTGTAGTAGTATATCTTGATGATATACTAATTTATAGTAGGACAAGAGAGGAGCATCTTCAACACCTTGAGACTATCTTCAAGAAGCTGCATGATGAGACGTTGATGATCAACTTGGAGAAATGTGAGTTCATCAAGACAGAGCTAGTGTACCTTGGGTTTGTTCTCTCTCATGGCAATCTGGAAATGGACAAGAGTAAAGTGGATGCCATTATGAATTGGCCTATTCCAAGGATAATGATAGAGGTAAGAAGTTTTCATGGCCTTGCTCAGTATTATAGGAAGTTTATAAGGCAGTTTAGTGCTATTTGTGCTCCTATGTTAGACTAAATCAAAGGAGGGATGAAGACTAAGTTTGTATGGAATGAGAAAGCTACCAAGAGTTTTTATTTACTAAAGGAAAATATTGCTACCCAGCCTATTTTAGTCTTGCCAAGCTTTGAGAAGTTTTTCACTATTGAATGTGATGTAAGCAATGTGGCTATTGGAGCTGTCCTAAGCCAAGAGGGTAGACTAGTGGCATTTCATTTAGAGAATTTGAGTGAAGCTAAGAGAAAGTACTCTTCTTATGACCTTGAAATGTATGCATTGGTTTAGGCTTTAAGGAAATGGAGACACTATTTACTTCCCAAGGAGTTCATAGTCTACTTAGATAATCAAGCTTTAAGTTTCTTGAATTCCTAAGAAAAGTTGAGTCACAAGCACATGAAGTGGGTTGAATACCTACAAGAATACACATTCAACATCAAGCACAAGAAAGGAGTACTCAACAAGGTGGCAGATGCCTTGACTAGAAGAGCTCTTACCATTCAAGAGATTCAATTGAAGAGCATAGGAATAGATCATTTCAAGGATCTATATGTTGATGATGAAGACTTTGCAGACATTTATAAGGTATGTGCTGAATACAAGAATCATTTTCATAGAAAGTATGTTGAATACACTTTGCAAAGCAATCTTTTGTTTAAGGGAAATTAGTTATGTGTCCCTAGAGGGTCTATTAGGGAGAATTTAATTTAGGAAAAGCACAATGGTGCATTGAGTGGTCACTTTGGGATCACTAAGACCCAAGAACTTGTTCAAAGGTTTTATTATTGGCCGAGAATGAACCTTGATGTTAAGAGGTATGTGGAAAGTTGCATTGTATGTCAAAGGGCCAAAGGTACTTCTTTAAATGCTGGCCTTTATCAACCACTACCTATTCCCACTAGGCCTTGGGAATGGTTGAGTATGGATTTTGTAGTTGGGTTACCAAGACAAGACAAGGCATGGATAGTGTATATGTAGTTGTGGACAAATTTAGCAAGATGGCTCACTTTGTTCCATGCAAGACAACTAATGATGCCATCCAAATAGCCTCTCTCTTCTTCAAAGAGATAGTAAGAATCCATGGGTTACCTATGAGTATTGTGTCAGATAGAGACACTAAATTTATGAGTCATTTTTGGAAGACTCTTTGGCAAAGGTTAGGCACTAATTTATCCTTTGGGTTTGCATACCATCCCCAAACTGATGGTTAGACCAAAGTGGTAAATAGAATCCTTAGAAATATACTAAGGTGCTTGACCAAGGAATATGGTCAATAATGGGATCAATTGATTGGACAAGCTAAGTATGCTTACAATGACACCATCAACCGGTCAACAGGGAAGAGCCCCTTTGAGATAGTATATAGATTACATCCTAGAGGAGTCTATGAGTTGAGAGACTTAAAGGATGGAGTGAAGGCAAGTGGATATGCAGATGATTTTTCTTATGCAATGCAAGAGATACATGATACAGTGAGGAAGACTTTGACAAAGAACACCTTGAAACATAAAACCAAGGTTGATGAGAGTAGAAGAGAAGTTTAGTTCAATGTGGGAGACTTGGTAATGATACATCTAAAAAATTATAGACTTCAAAAGGTATTCCATCACAAGTTGTAGATGAGAAGGATAGGTCCCTGTCCTATCTTAGCAAAGTATGGCCATAATGCTTTTAGAGTGGAGATGTCGAAAGACAGTGGACTGTCCCCTGTCTTTAACATTGCAGATTTGGTTTAGTATAAAGGACCAACGCCAAACATGGATCAAAACCTCAGTGAAGTGGTCAGAGATGTAGAAGACCTCAAGCTACCTCCTACTCTAGTCAATAAAGATGACAGTATACTGGATACCTAAGTCTACAAGAAGACTAGAATCAAGGAGTACAAAGAACACTTGATCAAGAGACATGATCAAATGGATGCTGATGTAGTATGGATTAAAGAATTATATTTTAAGAAGATGGGGATTGATCCTACTCTACTCAATCCAAGGGTGGATTGAACTTTTGTTTTGGGGAGGATGGTGCAGGAGCACACCTAGGCTAACCTCTGTTGTTTTGATGTTTTGGCTTGTACCTAACATTGGCCAAGTTAGGGTAGTGTGATTTTTTTTTAGACCTTAGGAGTTCATTGCATTGTGGACTAGGTGAGTTATTCATTAGGACTAAGGTCACCAAAATAGTGATTGTTAGTAGCTTTTTAATTTTCTTAGGCTTAGAAGCTTAGTGATGGATTTGAGCTTTGAATGTGTCTTAAACACATATATGATGTCATAGAGATTCTTGGAGGCCATTTATGAGGTTGGTTCGTAGAAATGAAGAGGTTAGAGGTCCTAAGAATTAGGACATTGGCATAATCGCAAAGATGCCAAAAGTTGTTAAAAAGTTGTCATGACAACATTTGGTTACTTTGGATCCCCCTAGAAGATAGGAGTGGGATATTGACCAAAAGTCCCTAAAAACATGGAAGATGGAATCTAATGTATGTAGAGGCTCGAATCTCATTAGGAGTTATGATTGGAAGAAATACTACTTTTTTGAATATAGCTCTGCAACTCTAATTTGTGAAGAACCCGTGCATTTCAGTGTGATAGTACCATTAAATGGATTGAATGCTTTAAGTTAGTGATTTTTTTGTGTGCATAGGATAGTTCTAAGAATATTTCATTTATTAAGAAAGTTTATTTGAGGTTTTTTAAATTCTTGTATAAATTGTTTTGTGTTTAATGTGTTCACTGGTCCTGTCCTGACCAGTCAGTCATTTCATGGATCCCCCATGAAAACTAACCATGAGATCTTCCTATGGGTGGTTGGATATGTTAGGGGAGTCATTAGTCTATATATATCTAGGATTAGGAGTCATGAGTAGATGGATAGCTATTTTTACTACTAATCCCTAGGCGAACTAACAGTGCCTGGTTAGAGGTTTAGGATAGAAGAATTGAAGATTTCTTGCAGGGTAGAGAAGTAATGTAAAGAACAAGTATAGTTCCAGATAAGGTATAGTCATATCCTAACATTCTATGAGGATTGAGTTCATACCAATCCATTAGACTAAGTTTTGGGTGAGATTCAAACTGTGATACAGTCAGTCCTAGTAATTAGGCCTATTAGCCCTATTGGTCCTAGATAATAGGAACCTTGTGTACGGAGGGCCTAGGAGACTAAAACTCTCAAAATCCTTTGTAAAATAATAAAGGGTATTTGAATGTGGGATTACTTTTTCAAGTCCTTTGGAAATTTTGGGCAATAAATGGGAAAAGGTCTCTGCAAAAGGCTACAAGGAATTAAGCCTAATTAGGCCTCTTGAAGACTAAAACTTGAACTCGACTAAAAAGGGTTATGAGATCCTTCAAAATGGATCCAAATGGGAGAAATTGGAATTTTTCCATGATGATAGGCACCCCTACAATGAATTTCATGAATGGAGAGAAGTTGGCACTTAGATCCTTCTAATTGTAGGAGAAGAAGTGAAGTGCCCAAAGGGTGTTAGTCTTTCAAAGGTGAAGCACAAAGAGTGAGAATCTTAGAGAAGAGTTGGATTAGGAATTAGTTAAGCATCTAAGCCTAATAAGGACCTAGAGGAGATTAGGGTCATTGAAGAAGACAAAGAAGGTCTTCTTAGTCAATTGTGCAAGCAAGCCTTAGGAACACTCACACCACTTTCTAAGCACACAAGCTCTGATACCAATTGTTAGTAATAACTGAGAGGGGGGGTGAATCAGTGGCCTCAAAAATTAATCCTTAAATCAACCCTTTAAACTTATAACCATAGATTATGTCTCTAGTTATCTTCTATCTTACAAGATGAATGCCTTGAAACACTTATAACAATTTACTACTTTTCGAATTGCTTTCTTAAACCTTCTTTTGTATGTTTACCAGTAAGAAGTCATCTATTTACTGAAACACAGTAAATATGCAGAGTATACCGATCAATCCAGAGTTAACTATGTAAGATGAAAAATAGTAGAGAAATGAATCATACACACATAACACATGATTTTTTAACGTGGAAACCCTGTTAAGGGAAAAACCACTGGGACTGGTACCCCAAATTTTCACTCTTCTAAAGAGAGCCCTGTTAAGAGCCAACCATGTTAAAGGTTACAAACACACTGTTAGGTGTGACCTTGTTAGAGGATTTAAAAGATAGTTTGTCACCTAGTATCTGGCATCTAATGCTACCATCCTTGATCAAACACTCACTTGGCCTGTCAATATGTATCAAGCATATCCAATGCTACTTTCATGATCAAACTTTTTGATACTGCTTGGGATGTATCTCAATTGAAAAATAATTTTAAGTCCTGCTCGGTTAAGAGAATTTTATGCTTAAATGGTTAAACTAAAACACTAATGATCTGTTCATACATACAACTCAATTAAATATTTTCAGATCTATTGTAGGTCCATTACCTTTCTGATCAGTATAATCAAGTATACCTTTGCTCCACACTTGTTCTTCTATGTGATGCTTGTCTCACTGTTCATTGGTGTCTGCAGAATCTAGCTCTTTCTTTAGCTTGTTGATCAGAACTGAAAGATGACTTTCTTCTCCTTCAGATTCGCTTTAGCATCTTCCCTCTTCTATCTTGTTCACCCCACAATTCATAATGAAATGGTTTTGTACCTTATAGACATGCTTTCCTCTTTTCTTGGCATTCTTGATCTTAGTGTGTTCAACAATCTTTGCCAATAGATTTAAAGCAAATCTCCAGTCTGATCTCGTGGAGATCTTCTTGCCAACTTGACAAAGCAGCTTTAAATCAATTACTTATCTTCAACTTTATTTGGATGATTAAAACAATGATAAGGATCAGTTAACTCTATATATAGCTCTTGACAGCTAAGCATTTTGTCATTTTCTGAACTCTCTGTTCTGTCGATCAGTGCTTCAGTTAGTCATCGGTGATAATTAACTATTCCATCAGTGTGATTTTAGTTGTCTTTGGGATCTCCGTCCATCGAGCAATACTATATTTCTTTTCTGTCAGGTTACTCTGTGTTTTTCTCGTTGGTAATGTTGTACATTTCCTCGTCAGGTAACACTGCGACTTTGTTCTTTTACCCTGACTGTCGGGTGCACTCCATCGGTGTATGCAGTCACTTTGTGAATACTTGACTTTTATGCATTGTTGATAGCATAGCCTTGATTCACGAGTTCTTTGAAGTCTTTGGTAGTATCTCCATGACCACACATATTACATTAAGTTGACATCAATGACAATACAAGACATTAACTAATTTAATGCCTTCCATGATCATCAACTTAACATCTTCAAACATTCAATCAATTAAATGTCATCACTCTCATCCTTAACTACATCGTATTATATTATAATATGTATTATTTCTAGGAATATGTTCAAGTTTATCCATCAAAATGAGTTTTGAGGAAAAGGTATCAAAAAATCATCCACTAAATGAAAATTAAATATAAGAAGTTTGTAAGTGTTTCTAATGTAATTTTTTAGTATGTGACATGTGTAGGCCATTGAGAAAAAATAATTTAGGGTTACACTGTGAAAGTATGTGAATTGTTATGAGTGGCAGTAAGTGCAAAAGTTTCTTGTATCAAAGTGTGTGTCATTATAATTGTGGGTTATGGTGTGTAAGTATTTTTTTAAAGATTTCTTCAAGGAAAAGAATAAGATTGAACCTAAAATGGCCTATAAAAATGTCCTTTGTGGAGAAGATAGAGGCGACTTATGTGGCTCAAAAGCCCTTGAAAATAGTTTTTAAATTATAAAATTAGATGATATATATGGGATAATAAAAGGAAATAATGAGAAATTGGTATATAAGAAGAAATTTCATATAGTAGAGGGAGAATAATTCATTCCCGTGATGAAGGAAATGGATAAACTAGTTCTTGACCCTAAACAAGAAAATGAGAAGGTAAATGCTAAATCACATGGTTGTCTAATATTGTTTTATTTTTTGGAGTTGAGGAGGGTAACTCAAGAGAAGATTAAAACCTCAAGTTAGATTACGCTAAAGAAGAAAACAAAATGGTGTTAGAAGATATGGAGGTGCACAATTTTTATTCAATGGAAAACCTAATACAAGTTGAAATGGATGCTCTTGCATCCTTCTTTAAAGAATATAGCTTATTTCTCAAGAAAAAAATATTTACCATGGATTTACCCTAATAAATATATCCAAGTTTCTTCCAAAGATTATCTGGAGACTTCTCTTCATAAATATTCAAGAGCATATAACTAACCGAACAGAGTCTTATTAGACCCTTGGCTTTCTGACCCAATATATTCCATTCTTCATAGGCCATAGTGGTTGGTTTTCATTTAGATATCATAGCCCATAGATATCTATATACAAGGATATCCTCCATTTTGAGCTTCCACAACTCAAAATCATTGTCATTAAACTTCCTTTTCTATATTCTACTTAATGTTTTTTTCATCTCAAAGATATCACAAGGTTATAGAAAAATGTTTATGTAAAACTCCCATTGAAAAAAGATTTTCAAAAAAAACCTTACTGTACACAACAATTAAACTAGGCTATGATACCAACTAAAAGTAATCTAAGACCAAAATAATGCTTTGAAATGCTAGATCTAACATGAGAGTAAATACAAAAATTTTGTGCAAACCCTTAATCAGCTACAAATTTAGATGAACATAAAAAAATAAAAATTCAAACACATAAAAGCATAACACCAAATTTACGCGGGAAAACACTTATGTGAAAACCCCACATTCCAAAACATAGAGTTCAATTATATTATAGTGACATGATTACAATAAAATATGAAAATTATATGATATTTCAAGGATAACTACAACAACAAAGATTTCTGGAGAAATTATGGTAGTATAATAGTCTCTCAAGAATAACCAAAGTTTCTCTAAACAAAACTAACACACCAACTTATTTATAGAGCTCATATATGAAAGGTAGGTATCCATGGGTTTCAAAATGATCTCCCACACCTAGGTAGTTAGGTGGTGTCCAAAACAAAAACTTTTTGTATCCTTGATATATTGCAAATAAAGCTTTCCAAACAACTAGCACCCATTCTTCCATAACAACAACTTTCCATATGCACTACACCCACTACATAGAAATTGCCAAATCCTAATTAGGGATCCACCATTCATATAGTTACCCAATAAAAAGATCTCAACAATAAACATAAAATGGCCAAATATTAACTTCCCTTGACTCTTAACTTTCAACATAGTAATTTCCAAATCCTTCCAAGAGTTAACTCAACAAACATGGGCATATGTCACCAAAATGCACCTCCTAGGATTTTTATAAATTCATTTCCCAAGATGAGCACTTAGTGCATAGTCTCATGCTTCTCACCTTGCATGTAGGAAGCCAACTCAAAATTGAGTTCCACAAAGTGATATAACATCTTATAAAGTTACACTTAGTATATAATTATTAAAATGTGCAACATGGAACAATAAATTAATTAAATATTGTTAGGAATCTCAACGGTTGAGATGCCTTAATCCTAACACTCCTAACCATTATCTAATATATTTCTCTCTCTCCTTTTCCTTCTCACTTTTTCTCTTCATAGAAGCCTTATATGTTGTTTCTAGGTTTCCTAGTGGAGTACTCATCTTTATCTTCGTATCCTCCACCTCACATGGCCTGAGGATTTGATACAAATGATGTTGGCTAAGAAGGGAAAGGATAGACCCAACTATTTTCTCCTTCCTAATTATTCAAAACATAATAATGAAAAATAAAAATTACTTTTTAGTATATGAATTAGATATTATTATATTAATTTATGAAAGATATAATAAACACCATTTTATAAATTCCAAGTCTATTTAGTGCACAATTCAATTGTCACACATGTGAATAGAACTCTAGTCAGTGAGACAATGATATTTTTTAAATACTAACATGTTTTTCTTTGTATGAAGACATTAATGAGTACAAAATATCTCCCATTCCATGACAATTGGTCTGCTCATTGTGTTTTAAACCTTACTTTTCATTATGGTGCCATGACACACTGTGTTGCTTCATACATTTTCATGTGTGCATAGGGAAATTTAACCACACCCTAGGTGCCTCCAAACTTGAATAAAGTTTTTTTAAAAAATTTAGAAGGGTTTTGAAGAGTCCAAATGGAGTATAGACCATGTAATTATAGAATATGGGTACTTGTCAATGAGTGGCATCTTCCATTCTCTGGGACCATCAAATATGATAAACTTGTGAAAATGATTAAGTTACATTATTTCCAGTTTAAAAAGAGTATCAAATGAATCATAAGTGAGAAGATTCTCTATCCTCACACCAAAAGGGTATTTTTTCCTTCTCATTTGATTTCAATTTTTCTCTCTAATGTTTTTGAGTTGTTGACATCTCTTCCATTACTTTGGAAAATTACTCAAAAATTTGTTAAAGAGATGTTTTTGCAAGACAATATACTACTTTTAGCAGTTCAAGAATATGAACTTTGGAAGGGACAAGGAAAAATTTGGGGTTTATTCCCAACAAATTTCCTACTCAATGGGATTACATTTTTTGTGGCATATAATGCCATTAAACAAACTTTGGAAATGTAAAAATGTTGACAATATGGCACTGAACAACTAAGAGAGGGAGTGTTGGAAAGTTGACTCCCAGGGAGTATATGGATTATTTTGTGTTTTCATTATGGCATCAAATTCATATGAAGTTTTGACAGTAAACTATGAAGTGAAAATTGACTAAGTGTAGAAGACAGAACAGAACAATGACTTGCAGTTGATCAGGGCATCAGCGCACGTGTGTACGTTCACATCAGGATATGCGCATTCAGAATTAAGCTCTATGGTATGTTTTTATGCTTATCCTATACACGCATGGTATAGAATAGTAGTACGGACAAGTTACAGAAATAACAAGTACACTAGCAGTTCAGAATACAAAGTATGAAGCCGACTTCATGATTTTGATTAGCATGTAATCTTTTGTTATGTAAAGGCTAAGTGCCTATTGTAATAATTTTGTAATCATATATTAAGCATTGTTGTAAACACGCTTAAGAAAATTTGTTTGGAAGCATTATATATGTTGTTTTTGGGCTGACTAAGGTCTGGTTTATAGTCGTGTCTATTCAGGCATAAACATGTATATATGAAATGTAAAGATATATTGGAAGTGTCAAAGAAATATGTAGAGTAGTAATATAGAAGGGCAGTATGAAGATATCAGTATGAGATAGAGCCCTTAAGAAGATAAGAGTATAAGCACATAACTGGAACTAATCAGACATCTGTGTTACATACAACAGTTCACTTTTGGATATAGTGTATATCTTTTCTTAGGAGGTTGTAGCTTTCTTTCTTATTGAGCAGTGAGCTCTTGGATAGTGAGTCCTCACCCCTAATAGGGTTGTTTGTAAAAGACTTCTAATAGGGTCAGACCCTTAACCAGGTCATTGTACTTACATTGTAAAGACTTCTCCTAACAGGGAAAAGGAACTTTAACAGGTTCATTATACTAGTGCAATATTTGTGGTACTAATTCCCACCGGGGTTTTCCTCTAATCAAGGTTTCCCCGTAATCATATTATGTGTTATGTGATCTTGTGTTAAGATTCAAGTTTTATATAATTGATTTATCTTTAAAGTTGCTGAAATTGATTAATTAGCTAAACACTGATTCACCCCCCNTTCCCCCCCCCCCCCCCCCTCTCAGTGTTTCCAACAATTGGTATCAGAGCTCTGGTCCTTAAAGAGAAAAGTTTAACCACTTGAGGAGATCATGGATTCAGCAGAAGTCAAACATCTGAAAAATATTCTTGAAGCAGCCCTTGAAGATCTAGACAGATCTGAGAAAGAAAATCAAGAAAGTAAACAAAAATTTGATGGCTCACAAATCCTTATCAAGAAACTAAGGAAAGATCTGAAAGATTTCTCTACCAATGATTTGAAACTGAATGAAGAGAACATGTCTCTAAAAGATAAGATAGAAGAATTGAATGATCAGTTAACTGATAGCCTAACAGCTATTGAAGAGAAGAACAAAGAAAGTAAACAGTTAGATGAAGAACTCATGCAAGCCAATATGAAAATCTTGGAATTGGAAAACATCAAGAACAAAATTGAATCTGAATTATCAATAGAAAAAGACAAGATTGATAAATTACACACAAGCTATGATCTGATTCAATCATATCTCTATGCACAAAAGCTAAAAGGTGATACCACTGGTATGGGATATAGTACATCTCAAATTGATATCAATTCATCACAAGAAAGAAAGAAAGCTCAAACAGAATCTTTAGAAGAAAAGAAAACTAAAAATCATGAAGAGACTAAAGTAGAATCACCAAAAGATAAGCACAAGGCAGTCAACCATAATTTCTATGCCTGTAACAAGAATGGACACCTGGAAAGAGATTGTAAGAATGTAAGACCCTTCAATGGTTATTGTTACTCCTATAATAAGTTTGGTCATAGGGCTATTCATTGCAGAACTAATCAAAGAAATCAGCCACAACTGAACCAAAGGAATCAAACTCAATTAAATCAGATAAATCAACCTCAAAGAAATTTGTAGAACATTACATGTCAGATATGTAATTACAATGGACACATAGCCAAGCAATGGAGCATGATGAGTAACAACATCAGACCTCCTATCATTTGTCACTCATGTGGAAAAGCTGGACACATCTCAAGGTTTTGTAGATCAAGAACAAAAGGACAAGAGAATCCTAAGAAGTTTGTGTTTGAAGAATTAGGAGAAGTCAAGTTTGTGGAAGCTAAAGCTAACTCAGATAAAATATGGGTTGATGTAAAGAAGGATAATGTAGAGAACAAGGTAGAAGATGCATCCTTAATGGATGCACCTTATACTTCTGGATAATTGACCCTCATGGTCTTAGGGGGAGCTATTCTAGCTCTAAACCCCCTGAATGGCTAGTATACTCACCTCTGAGTATGTACCTATGGATTCATGCATGTGATCATAGATTAAGGTTGTATGCAATCACGCATTGCCTTTACTTCATTCAGAACAAATTTTGAAAATCTCTTTGTAAACCGCTTTATGGCAACGAGCATTAAATTCAATTAATCTTTATATAAAATTGGTAAAAGATCTTAAGACCTCACTTTGCATTTGGGATAGAAGCATTCAGGAAGCAAATAAGAATTGAGCATCAAAGCGCTACAGTTTAAAGTATTAGTTGGTTTTTGAATGGATAACCGATTGGAACAGAACCCTAGCAGTCACATCATTTTAGAATTATCATGAAACCCTACTTAACCTAGTTGCAAGTAAGTATGGAAACCCCTATTGTATTCGACATTGCTGAAAGGAAGAGATTTGTTTTTAAGAAGCATCCATTCAAGTCCATACTAGATGATGTCGAAGGAGCATTCTCTATAACTCCGCATGGAGTCGTACATGTAGAAGACATCCGTGCACATATGTTTATTAAAAAAAGGAAAAAGTTGGAGACAATAGCATTGCATCTCTCATGGGTTCTATGATGAAACCAAACTATACATTCAAGGATGAATATGCGCATCTCACTGATAACCCTATCTTTGAGTATTCCAATGTGCACGAGTTCTATGAGATAGAATGGGTGAAGATATTATTGAGTAGGATACATGATGATCTCTACTAGATAGGTGAGGTTCCTGTCTGCATCATGACAAATCTAATTCATGAGATGACTGGACTTCCTAAGACTAGACCAACCCTTCCTACTGGCAAGGATGTTAAGAAGAAAGTTGAACAAGTCTACTAATCTAGAAGTGATAGGCGCGACGTGACTGTTGATCCCATTAAGGAGAAATACATCAAACTACTCACTATGATACTTGGATACAAGTTCCGGCAAGCAAGTAGACTGAATAGTGTGTCTGCAGCAACAATTCTGGCAGCAATAAGGATAGTGAGAGATAACACTCAATACAATCTCTATGAATTATTGTGTGCATAGTTGATAGAGAATATCAAAGCCATTAAGCATGAAAAGTGTAAGATATTCAGGTTTGGCTCTTTGATCATCTATCTGTACTTCCACATTGTTGGTAAATTTGCAAATCTTTACCTAGATAGGATCAAGCCTACTATGTCACAGATATCATTAAAAGCTACTTCAGAGAGTAGTGCAAAATATTCCATGGACATAGATATCAAAACCTTCAGAATCAAGATGCAGAAGAGGTTTAGGATACCTGAGAAGATAGTTGAGAAATACAAAGACACCATATGCTTCATGGTGGAGACTGACTACACTTTCATGGAGGCAGTTGAGCCTAGGACAAAATCCATTCACCCTCTTGGTTATGAAGTTGAAGAACATATTTTGGAAGGTTATGCACAAGTCCTCCTATCTGCGCCCAAGGATCCCAATGAACCTAGATGGGTAACTTACAAAGAAAAGACAAATCAAGTGGATTCTATCTTATACAGTGCTAACAACAAAAGAAAGGAATCAAGGATTACCTCAAACATCCTAAAATTTCATGGTTTTACACAAGAAGATCTCGACAGAGCTAGAGAAGCTAAGATAGCCAAAGAACTTGAGAAAACTCCTACAGAAGTGAAAACGGAGAAAACTCATGATATGCCTAATAAGAAAAAGAAGAAATCAAATGTAGACATATCTGCGCCATCAACCATCATTGATCTTGAAACCTCTCCACCTTCAGTACCAAGCAAGAAGTCTAGAGGAAGGAAGCGAGTGCTCACTAGTCATCCATCCTCAAGAGCTACAAGGAGCAAGGTAAAGAACACACAAGCTCCTCCTGAGGTAGGTTTTAGACCTAGTCTTAATGTCTTAAGGAACAGAATTGTCAATGAAGGAAGACTAGAATCTCTCAAGTATGTATATGAAAAATATCAAGAGATAGACAAATCAGAGATACATTCTATGATCATCTCTCACATGATTAAGTTCAAGAGGACAGTATTGGAACTTAAAACTATCATACCAAACAAGGTATGGAGCATACTTGATATGTTAAAGAGGAAAGAAATTGAAGAGGATATGAGGATAAGAGAAGAAACATTGGATAATCTTCTCCTGGTGTGCTCGCATGATGATAAATTGATTTTGTTGGATTTAGTAAAGCCGCACCTAAGAACCAAAACAAGAATTCTCCATATCATGAACAAGGAGTATGATCTGGTTGGTGAAGAGACTCATAAATCATTTGAGCAGGTATTTCTAGATAGACATATGTATCCATCAATGACACCTATAGCTAAGGCAATTCTAGTTCCTCCTAAACAGGTTGCAGAACCAATAATTCAAAATGCACCTAAGACAGGTCCATAGGTGTCAACTCCCTCAGTCTCAATAACTTCTAATACAACAAAAGATTCAGGGGATACTCTAGTGATTTATAATATCAAGATATCCATGATAGCTTCTGATAAAGATATGGACAAAGTTGATAAAGCATTTGTAAGCACTAAAGAAACAAAGGAGGTATGCACTGATGACACATCCCTACAGCAAGATGAAGTCCCCCCTAATGATTCAACAGGTTTGAATAAAGAACAAGACAATCAAACTAATGAGATACCAGCTATGGAAATCCCAGTAAAAATTGAATGCATGGATACTAGTCAGAATACTATATTCACACCATCCATTCAACCATCAAACTCATTGTTGTCAAGTTTAACTCCTGACTTAGCAAGTCTGGATGCATGGGGAGAAGAAGATTTAATAAAGATCAGTGTGCTAGCCATGGAAAAAGCCAAAGAGAAATAGGTTATGAGAAAACCTCTCTTCTTGGAATCAGTAAACATTTTGAATGACCTAGTGCCTGTGGACAAGAAAGTATAAAAAATTTAATCAGTTGATGATGTAGACAGCATCCTAACAAGCTTCAAAGCACATTTTACAAGCTTAGTAGACTCAGCCATGAAAATTGTAGAAGATGAGTATAAAAAGGAAAGATTAAATGAACTGGTAAAGAACTTTACCTTAGATCTAAACTCATTAAATCTTGGTTAGTCTATGTTGAAAGAATTGGCAGCAAAAGGTAGGAAGGTTATAGAAAACTGCATGGACAGATGCAAACTCGCCTCTGAACACATCAAAAAGATAGAGGCAAATATTTTGGTTAACAGTGTTAGAAAATCAGTTGAAACATCCACACAAGACATGAACATCTGCAAAAATACCTATCAAGGTCAACTGGATAAGATAGAAAAAGCTAAAATGGAGATTAGTAAGATAAGGATCAGGCAGACTCAACTGAGAAATGCACTTGCACCCTCCTTAGCAGTTCTGGATGAGAATATTAAACAGATTGATGCAACCATTGCTACCTACGATCAAGGACCAAGCATGGATTTGAAAAAGATGGAAAATCTTACATATGCCTTATGCGCCCATCTACAAACAATTGATGCACTAAAGGCATTCTGGTAGCAAGAGATGAAGAATCTTCAGATTGTATATCCAAATGTATACATGGAGTGAGTATCTAGAAACTTACAAGTTTTTTGACACCTTTGTCATTAATGTCAAAGGGGGATTAATGCATATAATGAATAAACTATATATGAGGAGTAGTGTATGTATATGTTAAAAAGATAAGAATATACAATTTTTGGGTGTTAGTCAATTTTGAGTAACCTGGCCACATTCCTTTGTTTCCATTAATGAAAAAGGGGGAGATTATTGGAAAGTTGACTCCCAGGGAGTATATGTCTTATTTATTTTTTTCATTATAGCAACAAAGTCATATGAATTTTTTACAGTAAACTATGAAGTGAAAATTGACTAAGTGTAGAAGACAGAACATAACAGTGACTTGTAGTCGATTAGGGCATCAGCGCACGTGCGTACGATCACATCAGGATATGCGCGTTCAGAATTAAGCTCTATGGTATGTTTTTATTCTTATCCTATACATGCATGGTACGGAATAGCAGTATGGATAAGTTACAAAAAGAACAAGTACAGTAGCATTTTAGAATACAGAGTATGAAGCTGACTTCATGATTTTGATTAGCATGTAATCTTTTGTTATGTAAAGGCTAAGCACCTATTGTAATAAGTTTGTAATATTATATTAAATATTGTTGTAAACACGCTTAATCCAATTTGTTTGGAAGTGTTGTGTATGTTGTTTTTGGGTCGACTAAGGTCTTGTTTATAGTCGCGTCTATTCAGGCATAAACATATATATATATGCAATGTAAAGATATATTGGAAGTGTCGAAGAAATATGTAGAGCACTAATATAGAAGAGTAGTATGAAGATATCAATATGAGATAGAGCCCTTAAGAAGATAAGAGTATAAGTGCATAACTGAAACTGATCAGACATCTGTGTCACATACAACAGTTCACTTTTGGATATAGTATATATCTATTCTCAGGAGGTTGTAGCTTTCTTTCTTATTGAGCAGTGAGCTCTTGGATAGTGAGTCCTCACCCCTAACAAGGTTATTTGTAAAGACTCCTAATAGGGTCAGACCCTTAACCATGTCATTGTACTTACATTGTAAATACTACTCCTAACAGGGCAAAGGAACTTTAACAGGTTCAGTATACTAGTGCAATATTTGTGGGTACTAATTCCCACTGGGGTTTTCCTCTAATCAAGGTTTCCCCATAATCATATTATGTGTTATGTGATATTGTGTTAAGCTTCAAGTGTTATATAATTGATTTATGTTTAAAGTTGTTGAAATTGATTAATTAGCTAAACACTAATTCACCCCCCCCCCCCCCCCCTCAGTNCACTAATTCCCCCCCCCCCCCCCCCTCTCAGTGTTTCCAATAGGGAGGGGGGTGAATTATTTATTCCTAAAACCTCAAAATTCAAGCCCTTAGTCCTTAAAATCCTTAAACTTAAATACCCTATATTCAGATCTAATTAATTGAAAATGAAATATGCATGAATCCACAAATCAAAATCACATCCACACAATTTGACACAAGATTTTTATTGTGGAAACCATGTTAGGGGAAAAACCACGGTGGGGTTGATTACCCACAATAAGTAAATACCTTGTTAGAAGTATAAACTTATTACAATATATGGAAAATGCACATGCATTTAGGATCACTACCTAGATCTCATTGGGCAAATGAAAAAGCCTTAGGGTACAACCCTAAGGAAGGCTCACTGCCTTACAATCTGGATCATTATAATGATCTGAGATTTTGTGAATGGTGAAAAGACATCTACCACATCTTTGATACAAATCCAATGTAGCACAATGTATATCTCTGTTCAACCCCTTGTTGAAACACTTTTGATCCCCACTAAATCAGGTTCTTACTTTGCTAGCAACCTCTAAGTTTCACATCCACAGTCAACACCATGAATTTTTCCTAATTCATCATCTTAGATCAAGAACTAGGTCATAAAAAATCTAATTTACCATCTTTTCAAATAAAAGCACCAAATATCATGTTTCAAGTCCATCTCTAACTGTAAAATCACATATACAACCTATATCAACCACCTCGAGATCATAAATCTTCCAGATTTCACCATTTAGCACTTGCGCAACACAATTTACCAACTAAGTTGACCAATAACAAAAGATAATAATCAAATTATTATTATTGATAAAACAATTCCACTAATCTGATCCTTTTGATCCATGTGTATCACCAACTCATCAAGCACATACTTCAAGAACATCCTATAGCATCATGATAAACACTCAAACACACAAATCTACCATAGCCATTGTATTTCCCAGCCCTTTTTCACCAACCTCAAGAACAATGTCAAAAAGTCTGTAAGACAATAAAAATATGACATGCAGACCTCCAAAGTGCAAACCCTCTGAGTTAAAGACACCTTAGTATGTCCCAAACATACCCTTGGTTCACTCCAATAAATTTTATCTTGATTTTACACACCGAACATCTTTTTGTCTTCCTATCAATATTATCTATCACCCAATCTACGATTCACTAATTCTAACCTTGAATCATGCCCAAATCTTTATGATATCCTCTGAAGCTTGGAGTGAACTAAGTAATGACCTTCTTCAAGAATATCCCATATGCACAACCTCATATCTATAATATTTAACTCTCACAAAACCTCTAAACATCTTGTTCCACTAACTAACATGCAATAGTTAAGTTAGCAAAAAAAAAGTAGATCTTCTTATCAATTCCCCTAATTCTTCTTATATGTTGACATCAATGACAACACATCCAACAAGCCAATATGCCAACAATCTCCACCTTTGGCATTGATGGAAACATATGATGTGAAAAATAAGTAATGCAATCAGAAACCAACAATATCACTCCTAGAAAGATTATCAATAGTACTACCAGCAATATCCATAATTCATCATTATCCTTCAGAGTCTCCCGAACTATTCTCTTCTTCCCTTTGTTCCAATATGATTACATGCTCTTCTCTCCATTAGTTTCTCCCCCTTGAAGTATACCACTCTAAAAAACTCTTCCTTATTTGCAAGTATATATGAACTTGTTTCTCTCATCTGATGTTCTCTTTCTTATCTTCTCATCTGATATCCAAACTCTTATGATATGATATTTATTGTTTTCACATCTACTCTTCTATTTTGCACTTTCTCTTCAGACCTAATTGTTTTTCACTTCTTCTCACTCTCCCCCTTTGACATCAATGAAAAAGGTGTATCATCTGCTCTTATATAACTTTATTTTTTGTATCAATGTCTGCTTCATTTTCCTTCTCTGATTTTTCTACTTTTTAAAGCTCATATTTTCTTCTTGCACACACAACTCTGATCTGCTAAACACATCCAATTGTTGATCAACATCTTAACTTACTGATTTCTGCAATTCCTTGTAGCTCTTTTTACAAGCACTTAATTTTAGATCTAACCAATTTATTTACCATGCTTACTACTCCCCCTGAGTGGCATCCTCCATACATCAATCCAGCTTGATTTATATTTCCATGAAGTCCTCTGGATTGATGCATTCTTTTGCATCTTAGTTTTGTTTGAGAAAAGAAATGGTGCAGGAGCACCCTAAGGTCTTTGAAAGATCTTGTTATTCATTTTGTCTTGTAGCTGGTTTAGCCAACCATCAATGAATAATGACTATATTATAAAGTCCCAAGTGTGTCTAAGGTGTGTCGTAGGTTTAGGAGAGATTAGGGTTTGTTAGTTGTTGAGTCAAGTTGCATCTAGGGGTCTATATCCCTAGAAGTCAACCAAAAGGTCAAAGGGTTGACCAACACTCCAAAATAGGGTGATTTTCAAGATTTTAATTTTTTTAAGTGTTTTAGGGCCATTTGGTAAGTTTTGAAACCAAATTGGGCCATAGAAGTTGATAGAATGTCATTTTGACAAAAGTTGTCAAAGTTGTCATGACAACTTTTGCAACTTTACAAAGTTGTCATGACAACATTTCCTAGTTTTTAGGAATCAGCTTTAAATGTTCACAAATCCCAACATGAGGGTCTAGACATGTGGGACTAGGATATATAAGGTGGAACAAACCCTAAAGTCACAGTTGGAGTTCATTTCATACGGAGTGTTTGTAGAGAAGTAGGATTTTGTACTATATTTGCAGATAGAACCATCATCCAATACCTTAATGGATTGAGTGGGTTAAATTAATTAATTGAGAGTGTTTTTTGTGTCATTTCCTTAGTCTCTGTGGCATTATTTTACTCATTTGTTCATACTGGTTAACATTTTGTAAATCTTTTTGGTTTCTCTGGTTCATTGTCCAGTTTTGGACTAGTCGTGTAGATAGTGGCTTTTCTTTGAATTCTCGTGGTCCAAAGTTCTGTGACCACTTCAAATAAAGTAAATCCTTGTATATAAAATGTGTATATAGTGTGTGGAGTGTGTGTATGTGTGTAGGTAAAGCATGAGAACATTCAGGCCCTAGGCGAATACTGGTTATTCTGGCTAGGGGAACTGAACATAATAGTGGCAATGGAGATTGCTTGGTGATTGGTGTGTGCCAATCAATGGTAGAGGAGTGTAGGTTCATGTAATACAGACATGTTTATGGAAGGAGAAATTCATAGGAGGTTCCTAGAATATTTAAAGAAATCCAAGAAACCAAACCAGTGTTCATGCCCTAGAAACCCTCAGGGGTTTGGTGAAAGTCCACTGTATGGACAAGGTTGGAACCTAAAACCTAGAAAATATCTAAGTTTATGAAAACCCCACAAGGAATATGTATTTAGATTCTAGGGGTGTTAAGGGGTTTTTAGAGAAAATCCACCTTTTCAGTGTTTAGGAGGGCTAATAGGCCTAAAAAGGCTACAAGGCCTAGAAGACTAGAAATTTTGAACCCGATTGGAAATTGGGTAAAAGATCCCCAAGAATGGAATCAAAAGGGTTGAAGGAGACCTAAAGGAAGTCAGGAATCCAATCCATAAGAAGGAGAGACAGTTGGAAGGATAGATGACCAAAGCAAACCATGAATGTGAAAGGTTATGGAGAAGGGTTTAGTGAATAATTGAACTTGGTGGAGAGCTCCTAGTGTGTTAGTGGATCAAATAAGGATCCTCTAGTAAGGGTAGTGATAGAACCCTTAAGAAAGACCAAGAGAATGTCTAGGAGTGGGATCTCCCCATCAAATTGGTCTCAGAGCCATTGAAAGGCTTGGGATTTGAGTGGTGTATGTCAGAGAGGAGTGAATCCATAGGCGAGAACATCACGGTGACTAATGCCAAATTGGAAAGAGACTTGTCTAAACAACAAGAAAAGAATAGGCTTCTTGAAGATGCAATGGAAGAAATGAAGATAAAGATGGTAGAGGTTGTAGAGAGAGCCAATAAGATGAAAGATAAAATGAGTGAAGACAAAGATAAGGGAAAGAAACCAGTAGAGGAGGAGATAGAACCAGATCCTGACCCTCCTCTACCTGAGGAACCATTTCTCAAGGAACTTAAAGCATTGAGTGGGAAGGCTCTAGAAGGAATTCCAATATTCTCTGGTAAGATGGATGTAGATATGGATATGGAATTGATCAAAGGTATGGAAAACCACTTTGAATGTGATGGGATCACATAAGCATAGAAGGTGAAGATAGCCAAGTCTAGGCGAAGAGGACAAGCACTCACATGGTGGAAGTTTCTGCAGGAAGAAAGAGAGAAAGAGGGAAAGAAGCCCATAGAAAATTGGAAATCAATTGTGGCAAAAGTGAATGAGAATTAACTTCCAGAAGACTATGACATTCAGTTACACAAGAAGAGATAGAACCTTAGGCAAAAGGACCTAGATGTGCCATCATATACTGAAGAGTTTCAAAATATTTGTCTTAGATCAAGAATATAGGAGACAGAGAGCATCAAGGTTTCTTAGTACCTTAATGGATTAAGGTGGAATATACAAGAAGAACTCAGTCTCTTTACCCTAACTTCCATTCAGAGTTGTTTCCAAATGGATTTGAAAGTGGAAGAGAAACTTAGGAAGAAACAAGATTCTAACTACAAAGGGAGAGGAAGGGGTAGAGACAATAGAGAAGGCCATAGAGGAGGCACAAGTGGAAGAGGAAATGATAGTAGTATTCAAGGGGACTCTAGATATACAGAGAAAGGACATGAATCAGGCGATAGGGGTGGATACAATAGTGGAAGAATTTCTTATAATAGTGGGAGAGGAAGATCAGGGGGTTTTGGAAGAAGTTCTCACTTTTCTTCCATGAAATGCTACAACTATGGAAAAATGGGGCACCCTGCATATAGATTCCCTGAAAAACCATCAGTTTTAGAAGGAGAGAAAAAGGTAGCCTATGTCCAAGAGGAATATTGTTCTAAGCAATCAGAGGTGAGTCTAGATTCAGAGAAAGGAGAACACCTCATGTTGAGAATAATTTTGATCAAGAAACCCACCAAAGATGAACACAAGTAGAGAAGGGCTCTTTTTAGAGTCAAGTGCAAGATTTTGAGAAAAGTGTGTAAAGTGAACATTGATTTAGGATCCCCAAATAATGTTATCTCTGAGGAGGCAGTAGAGAATTTGAAGCTCACCAAGATTCCTCATGTGTGTCCTTATAAAGTTACATGGTTAAACAAGGGCTAGAACATCTTGGTAAATGAGAAAGTGTGGGTAGAGTTTACCATTGGTAAGTATCAAGATAAGATACTTTGTGATGTTTTTCCAATGGATGCTTGCCATTTGTTGCTTGGCAGACCATGGCAGTATGACAGGGAAGCTATCCATAATGTGAAAGAGAACAAGTACTCCTTACAGAAAAATGGGGTAACTTTTAAAATCTAGTCTTTACTAGAGAAAAAAATAGTGGAGAAGATAGAATCCAGTACACTACTGATGATTGGGAAATAATTCCTAAGGGATATGAAAGAGGAAGGATTTGGCTATACAATCATGTTAAAGCCAAAGGAGCAGGAGACTCATAAGCAAGCACCTATGCCAAAGGAATTGAAACAATTGTTGGACTAGTTAAAAGACATAATATGTGAAGGTACACTAGCTACCCTATGACCAAAGATGGAGATAAGTCATCAGATTGAATTTGTGCCAGGAGCATCTTTGCCAAACAAGGCTGCATATAAAATGACACTGGAGCAAAACAAGAAGATAACCAGGCAAGTAAAATAACTTTTGGACCAGGGGTTGATCAGAAAGAGCATAAGCCCATGTGTTTTCCTAGTGGTGTTTGCTCCTAAGAAGGGAGGTAAGTGGAGGATGTATACTAATTCTAGGGTAATAAATATGATAACTATTAGATATAGTTTTCCTATTCCTAGGATAGAAGATCTGATGGATTGTTTGAGGGATGCTAAGTTATTTTCTAAAATTAATTTGAAAAGTGGTTACTACCAAATTAGGATGAAAGAAGGTGATGAGTGGAAGTAAACCATTAAGACTACAGATGGGTTATATGAATGATTATTTATGCCCTTTGGGCTTACCAATGCACCTAGTACCTTTATGAGGGTGATGAATGAAGTCTTGAATGGCTATATAGGTGTGTTTGTAGTTGTCTATTTAGATGAGATTCTCATCTTTAGTAAGACAAAGGAGGATCATATGAAACATCTAGAATTAGTGTTGAAGAGGTTGCAGGAATAAAAACTCACCATTAATCTTGAAAAGAGTGAGTTCATGAAGGAAGAACTAGTCTACCTAGGATTTTTGGTTTCCCAAGGTGACTTGAAAATGGATAAGGATAAAGTAGAGGCCATATTGAACTGGTCTACTCCTAAGATAGGGACTTAAGTTCAGAGCTTCCATGGGTTATCCCAATTCTATAGGAAGTTTATTAGGAGATTCGGTGAAATTTGTGCTCCATTCCTAGAGACCATTAAAGGAGGGTTGAAAACAAAATTTGTGTTACCCAAAGCAGCTAATGAGGGGTTTGAAAGATTGAAGAGGGAAGTAGCTACTCAACCTATATTGTTGTTACCAAGTTTTGACAAACCTTTCACAGTAGAATGTGATGCTAGCAGCATATCTATGGGGGCTGTCTTAAGCCAAGAAGGTAGACCTGTGGCATTTTTTAGTGAGAGATTGAATGAGGCAAAGTCTCGGTACTCTTCCTATGACCTGGAGCTATATGCTCTTGTACAAGCCATAAAGAAATGGAGGCATTACTTATTTCCTAAAGAGTTTGTTTTCTTTATAGATAACCAAGCATTGAGTTATATCAATACTCAAGACAAACTCAGTTTGAGGCACATCAAATGGATGGAGTTTTTGCAATCATACACCTTCACCATAAAGCATAAGAAGGGGGTACAAAAAAAGGTTGCAGATGCCCTTAGTAGAAGGATGCTTACAATACAAGAGATTCAGTTGTAGAGTACATGGGTAAAAGGGTTTAAGGACCTATATGAAGGTGATGCAGACTTCTCAATGATCTACAAGGTGTGCAAAGAATTTGAGAATCACTTTCATAGTGAGTATGCAGATTACACTCTTCAAAATGGATTGTTGTTCAAAGGGAAACATTTATTTTTTCCAAGGGGATCCATGAGGGAGAATCTCATACAGGAGAAGCATAATGGAAGTCTAAGTGGACACTTTGGATTGAACAAGATGCTAGACTTAGTGGAGAGGTTCTATTGGTGGCCAAAAATGCAGAGGGATATAAGGAGATATGTAGAGCAATGTGGGGTGTGTCAGAAAGAAAAATGAACTTCATCAAATGAAGGCTTATATCAACCATTGCCCATCCCAATTAGACCATGGGATTGCATTAGTATGGATTTCATTGTGGGATTACCTAGGACACCTACTAGTTTAGACAGTGTGTTTGTGGTAGTAGATAGATTTAGCAAGATGAGCCATTTTGTCCCATGCAAGACAACACATGATGCTATCCATATTGCCCAATTGTCCTTTAAAGATATTGTGAGGATACATGGCTTGCCAACAAGCATAGTTGCAGACAGAGATGTGAAGTTTATGGGACATTTTTGGAAGACACTTTGGAGAAGGATAGGAACCAACTTTTCACATAGCTTAGCTTACCATCCTCAAAAGGATGGCCAAACAGAGGTGATCAACATGGTACTTGTAAATTTGTTGAGATGTTTGACCAAAGAATATGGAAAAAGTTGGGAGCAAGTGATACCTCAGGAAGAATTTTCATATAATGATAGCACAAATCAGACCACAGGTAAGAGCCCATTTGAGATTGTTTATGGGTTACATCCTATGGCTGTAATTGAGTTGAGAGACCTACAAGGTTATGAAGGCATCAGTGGTCATGCTGATGATTTATCTCAATCAATGAGAGAGGTACATAAATAGGTTAAGAGGACATTAATGGAGGCCAATCAGAAATTGAAAGCCAAGAGGGATGAGGGAAGGAGAGATCTGCAATTTGAAGTGGGTGATCTAGTAATGGTTTTGAATAATGAAATACTTCAAAAGGGGATACCTAGTAAGTTGCAGATGAAAAGGATTGGGCCTTGCAAGGTGTTGGCCAAGTATGGACCCAATTCCTCTAAGGTGGAGCTACCTAAGGAGATGTCAAATTCTCCAATCTTCAATGTGAAGGACTTGATAAAGTATAAAGGACCAGAAATGGATGAAGTATAGTATAGTACTAAAGTGGATAGGGATGTGGGAGAGTTCAAGAATCTGGATCAGATCAAGCCACAAACTGAAAGGATATTGGATTCAAGAGTGAAGAAGTAGACAAGGCATAAAGTCTATATGGAGCATCTAGTGAAGTGGAGGCAGCAAGCAGAGTCAGAAGCCACTTAGATAGTTGAGAGTGACTTCAAAAATCATGTAATGAGTGAATATTTCCTGACACCATATGTACCTTAACTTGTTTGTTGCAGGGTGGGGATGGTGCAGGAGCGCCCTAAGGTCTTTGAAAGATCTTGTTAGTCATTTTGGCTTGTAGTTGCTTCAGCCAACCATTAGTGAATAAGGAAAATTTTATAAAGTCCCAAATGTGTCTAAGGTATTTCTTAGGGTTAGGAGAAATTAGGGTTTGTTAGTTGTTGAGTCAAGTTGCATCTAGGGGTCTATATCCCTAGAAGTCAACCAAAAGGTCAAAGGGTTGACCAAAACTCCAAAATGGGGTATTTTCAAGATTTTAATGTTTTAAGCGTTTTAGGGCCATTTCGTAAGTTTTTAAACCAAATTGGGCCATGGAAGCTGATAGAATGTCATTTTGACAAAAGTTGTCAAAGTTGTCATGACAACTTTTGCAACTTTGCAAAGTTGTCATGACAACATTTCCTAGTTTTTAGGAATCATCTTTAAATGTCCCCAAATCCTGACATGAGGGTCTAGACATGTGGTACTAGGATATATAAGGTGTAACAAACCCTAAAGTGACAGTTGGAGTTCATTTTGTACAGACTATTTGTAGAGAACTAGGATTTTGCACTATATTTGCAGACATAATCATCATCCAATACCTGGATGGATTTAATGGGTTAAATTAATGCATTGAGAGTTTTTTTGTGTCATTTCCTTAGCCTTTTTGGCATTATTTTAATTTTTTGTTCATACTGGTTAACATTTTGTAAATCTTTTGGGTTTCAATGGTTTACTGTCCAGTTTTGGACCAGTCATGTAGATAATGGCTTTTCTTTGAATTCTCATGGTCCAAATTTATATGACCACTTGGAATCAATTAAAGAATTGTATATAAAATGTGTATATAGTGTGTGGAGTGTGTGTGTGTGTGTGTGTGTGTGTGTGTGTGTGTGTGTGTGTTTGTGTGTTTGTGTGTGTGTGTGTGTGTGTGTGTGTGTGTGTGTGTGTGTGTGTGTGCGCGTGTGTGCAGGGAAAGCATGACAAAATTCAGGCCCTATGCGAGTACTGGCTATTCTGGCTAGGGGAAATGAACATAATAGTGGCAATGGAGAATGCTTGGTAATTGGTGTGTTTCAATAAATGGTAGAGGAGTGTAGGGGTATGTAATACAGACATGTTTATGGAAGGAGAATTTCATAGGAGGTTGTTAGAATAGTTAAAGAAAGCCAAGAAACCAAACCAGTGTTCATGCCCTAGAAACCCTACATTTTAGGGGTTTGGTAAAAGTACACTGTATGGACAAGGTGGGAACCTAAAACCTATACAATCTCTAAATTAAGAAAAAACCCACAAGGAATATGTATTTATTATCTAGGGTTGTAAAGGGATTTTGAGAGAAAATCCACCTTTTCAGTGTTTAGGAGGGCTAATAGGCCTAAAAAGGCTACAAGGCCTAGAAGACTAGAAATCTTGAACCCGATTGGAAATTGGGTAAAAGATCCCAAAGAATGGAATCATAAGGGTTGAAGGAGACCTAGAGGAAGTCAAGAATCAAATCCACAAGAAGGAGAGATAGTTGGAAGGATAGATGACCAAAGCAAACCATGAATGTGAAAGGTTATGGTGAAGGGTTTAGTGAAGAATTGAACTTGGTGGAGAGATCCTAGTGTGTTAGTGGATCAAATAAGGATCCTCTAGTAAGGGTAGTGATAGAACCCTTAAGAAATACCAAGAGAAGGTCTAGGAGAGAGAAAGAAATCTCTAGGAGTGGGAGCTCCCCATCAAGAAAGTCCTCTTGAATTGCTTTTGGGATTTACATAAGTAGATTTGTTTTCTGTAGTAGCCTTGTTCTTATTTTTTATTTTCCTCTTCTTTTTCTTATGTTCCTTGTATTCTTTCACTTTTCATTTTCCTTTTACATTCCTCTACTCATTTTTTTCTATCTTATCTTCTTATTTCTTCCTGCTCTGACCATTCTTCCATATTTATTGTTTTCTCCTTTAGTGTCACCTTTTTTCACCTTCTTGCCTCTGAAAATTTTAGTAGTAAGTTCAAGTATATTGCATTTGATCTATAGTACAATATTTTTTCCATTCTTTTATTTCTTCTTTACAGTATATTGCCTAGCAAGGTGACCAAGTTTCTTGCACACAAAACATCTGACTTTTTCTCTGTTAATAGTATCAATCTTCTTCCTCATACTACTGCATATACTTGGATCATGATGATCCCTTTTTAAATTAAAAGATAGATATAATTTATTTCAATTCACTTCTTTGTGTTCAAACTCATTGCAAGAAAGATACTTACCTCTAAACTTTTGATCTTTGGACTCCTTCATCGAGTTCTTCTTCTTGGTTCTCTTCTTTTTCTTCTTCTTTGATTTAGACTTGTCCTGGTTGAATTTAGATCATTCTCCTTTCTCTAATCTAATACAAGTGTTGTCTATTGGCCTTCTCTGAATTAGTAGTGCTTCAAGCTTATTTGAACTGATCTTGAACTTTTCCTTATACTCTTTTTCAATTCTAAGCTCTTCTTCCATGACTCTAACCCATTGATCATTCGTGCAATCTGCATACCATTATAATCTGAATCTCATAAATCAAGAAAATATGATATTCCTGATGCTCTATCTTGGAATTTATTTCAACTGATTCTCTATCTTACCATTATAATTCTCCTTTTGGTCTCCTCGTGCTCTATCTTGGAAGTTCTTTCAACTGATTCTAGAATTTTATTGTTCAAAAACATTTTTTCATCAAGCTTTTTCTGATTATGAATGTTACTGTGACTTGCAGATTCTTGTTCCTTGATTTCTTTATCCATGTTCTCTTTTCCTTCTTCTTGAATTCCTGATCTCACTCTTATGTTCTAAATTTTATTCTCAACAAGAGTTTGTATTCCATGACATATTCCAATACTTTGTTCATCTAAGCTACTTTTACAAGAACTGAACTGTCTTTCACTATACTGAGTAGTTAAATAACTTTCATCGGAATGATTCAATTTATCATACCTTGATATTTTTACTTGTGACTCTTGTGATGCTCCTTCTCCTTTATTTGTATCATCCTCATCTGATTCTAATTTTTTTGTGGTAGTCCTTGATTAATGTTGACATCTTGTCCATCCTTGCATGATTTGGTCTTCCCTTCTTCAATATTTTTGATTAGATATCTTACTCCTTCATTATTCAGATGGAAAAAAAATTTATTTTTTTTGGATCTTGATTCAATTTGTATTCCACAGTCATTGACAATTCTTCATTTGTTATCCTTAAACTATAATCCATATCCTTTTTCCATTAACCGTCCAACACTAAGAAGTTTGTCATTTAATCGTTCAACATATAACACATCATCAATTGTACTCTATCACCCAAGGAAATGGTACTTTACCTTTGATCATTCCTTCATATTTTTTTCCCCATTTAATAGTACCACCTTCATACTTTTCATATTCCACAATTTTTCTCCTAACACCATTCATATGATGAGAGAAACCACTATTAGTGACCCATTCATCTTTCTTGAAATCTTGAGCAAATAGGGCCTTCTCTTCATATTGAGCAATTATGATTTCTTCTTTAACCATATTTATAACAACATCATTAGACATAAGATCTTCAACAACATTAATAGGAGGAATACTTGTCATAATATTTGAAAACTTAAGTTCATCCTCTTGAATTACAACAAACACAAGTTCATCATCACTCTTAACATTATTAGATTCAACATCAGTGACCTCCTCATCATCATCAGCATAATAACACTTATTCTCATCTTTAGACTTATCATATGTATGCTTAGGAAATATCTTCAGACGTCTAGAACCATAATTTCCTATCTTCTTACAAAAAAAGCATTTAAAATCTATTTTTCCTTTGTACTTACCAGATCCTTTTGATAGTCTCCTTGTAACCAGTACTTCCAATTCCTGATGTTCTTTCTCTTCTTCTTCAATTTCTATCATCTCTTTTTCAAATCTTTATACTCTTCTTGTATATCCTTCACCTTGATCTGATCTATGCATGTATCTTCCTAATATTGTAGCCTTGAAGGTTGATTCTTGACTTTGGGTAAAGAATCACCAAAATTACTCATTTCAAAAGAAGATAACTTACCAACCAATGTATCTCTTGTCACAACAATAACAGTTCAAATGTCTTCAATAGCATCAACTTTTCTATTTTAAGAAGGGGGAAATATCTCAAAACCTCTTGAAATGATCTCTCCTTCATCTAATACACCACCAACACATATGATGTTGTAGACTAATTCATTTATCTTCAACATGTAAGAGTTGATGTTCTCATGCTCAAACATTCTCAAGGATACATACCTTCCTTTCAAGAGTTGTAACTTGGCTTCCTTGACACGTGCATCTCCTTCATGAAGAGTTTCTAGCTTTGTCCATATCTCATGAGGGGTATCCAATTGAATCATATTTGTGTACTCTATATTTGAAAGGGCACTTAGCATTGCTTCCTTTTCTCTGATGTTATACTCAAATTGCTTCTTCTCATCTAGTGTAACCATAGATAGATTTGTAGGAGCAGTGTAGGATTTCTTTGTGATGGTCTAGTAATATTCTCCAATGCATCTTAGATGAGTGATCATCTAACATTTCCATGTGGGTTAGTTTTTTCCTTCAAACCTTGGATTGCCCTTCTTGTAAGCTACCATATTGGATCTCCCTCAAACTATTAGGATTCCTTCAAGGGACCAAGCTCTGATACCAATTGTTGACAATATGGCAGTGAACAACTAAGAGGGGGGGGTGAATTAGTTGTTCCTAAAACCTCAAACCTCAAAATTCAAGCCCTTAGTCCTTAAAACCCTTAAACTTAAATACCCTATTTTCTAATCTAATTAATTAAAAATGAAATATGAATGCATCCACAAATTAGAATCACAACCACATAATTTGAAACAAATTTTTATCATGGAAACCCTGTTAGGAGAAAAACCATGGTGGTGTTGATTACCCACAATAATTAAATACCTTGTTAGAAGTATAAATCTATTACAATGTATGGGGAATGCACATGCATTTAGGCACACTTCCTAGAGCTCACTTTTCAAATGAAAAAATCCTCAGGCTACAACACTAAGGAAGGTTCACTGCCTTACAATCCGATCACTACAATGATTTAAGATTTTGTGAGCTGTGAAATGACATCTACCACATGTCTGATATAACTCCAATATATTACAATGAATATATCTATTCAACCCCTTGTTGAGACACTTCTGATCCCCACTGAATCAAGCTCTTTATCTACTAGCAACCTCTAACTTCTACGTCCATGATCCGCACCTTGAATTTTCCCTAATTCATCATCTTATTTCAAGAACTATGTCAACAAAACCCAATTCACCATATTTTCAAATAAACATGCCAAATATCATGTTTCAAATCTATCTTTGACCATCAAATCATATCCATGACCTATATCAACCACCTCGAGACCACAAATCTTCCAGATTTCATGAACTAGTACTTGTACAACATGATTTACCAACTAAGTCGGCCAAGAATAAAAGATAATAATAAAAGTATTATTATTGACTGAAAATTCCACCAATCTGATCCTTTTGATCCATGTGTATCATCAACTCATTAAGAACATACTTCAATAACATCCTATAACATCATGATAAACACTCAAATACACAAATCCACCATAGCCATTTGATTTTTCATTCCTTTTTCACCAAACCTCAAGAACACTATCAGCAAGTCTCAGAGATAATAAAAACATGTCATGTGGACCTCTGAAGTAAAAACCCTCTATTTTTAAGAAACCTAAGTATTTCCCAAACATACTCTTGGTTTTTCTCCAAGAATTTCTATCTAGATTCTACACACCGAACCTCTTTCCATCTTCCTGTCAACACTATGTGTCACCCAGTCTGCAAGTCACCAATTCTAACCTTTAATCATGCCCAAATCTTCATGATATCTTATGAAACTTAGAGTGAACTAATTATTGAAATTCTTCAACAATCTCACATGTGTGTGACCTCATATCTGTAATATCTTATTCTCACCAAACCTCTAAACATCATGTTCCACTTGCTAACCTGCAATAGTTAAGTTAGAAACAAACAAATAGATCTTCTAATCAATTCGTTTGATTCCTCTAATTCGTCTGATGTGTTAACATCAATTACAATGCATCCAATAAGATAATATGACAATAAAAACTCAATTTTTCTTCAAAAATGATAGAAACTCCCAAAGTGTGCTTGCACAATCCAACTAGGACTCTCTCTATTTGTTCCTAGTCCTTTCAAGATCCCAATTCCATATTCTATGATCTTCTAATCCCTCTCCCAACAAGTCTAGGACTCCTTAAATGCCTCTCCAAAAGATGGTATACAATGTGCTTCAGTTAGGTGTAACTACCAATGTTGCAATTTCCTCATATTAACTCTTTCTTGGATCCATCCAAGTGCTTCTATTGTCTCTTCTCCTCAAATAGTGTTGGAAGGCGATTAAATTAATTCTATACATATTTTATAACTTCATTTGATCCCTTTAGGCTAGGGTATTAATTTCTTCACAATCGATTTCCAATCTTTTGTTCAATCTTGGCTTTTAGGCCTAATAGGTCTATTAGCCCTATTTGACTAGTTTTTGCTCCTTCTTTAAAATTTTCCCAAAAAACCCCAATAAATAATGTGATATTCAGACACCCTTTATTGAGTTATGAAATATTTAGTAGGTCTTATTTCTCCATGGTCTCCATACAGGTCATCCCAACTTTCAAGGCTTTTAGGGTTAATTGGTGTCTACTGAACCAGTCAACTGATTTCTTTCTCAAAATGTGGTTAGATGGATTTTTCATGGGATAAGCTTCCTCATAGGTCTCTTTATAACCCTAAGGTCTCCCAAAATCCACTTGGATCCACTCTTTAAATTGAAACCCTACATCAAAAATCAAAAAGACTCTGACAAGCTCCTAACTGGGTTGCTCTGGACTAGCCTAGGGCTTGTTCTTAAAAATAAAATAAAAATTCTTCAGAGATCCTCCTCAAATATTTACAATGTAAATGGGATCCCCTTTCATATCCCTCAAGGCTGTGATTATTTCATGATAGGGTTTTATGGGGGAGCCATTTTTCTGCAAACAGTCCTGAATGGACTAGAGACTGGCTTATTCACAAAACATTTTACAAAACTACCCTAATGAGTTGAAACGAACTTCAAATATATGAAAAAAAGAAGATAAATAAGATAATTACATTAATCCCACTATAATTTTTTGGATTCATTCCACTAAAGGATCTTTACAAACAAAAATAATTAACTGTCTATAAAAACCAGAGTACAGTGCAAAAGATTGCAATTTCTATTACTTCTCCAGAACATCCAACCTAGGGAAATGGGCCTCCTTGTGGTTTTATACCTTTCCCTCATGATTTTAGGTGGTTGGAATATTTACCATTCCCTAATCATTCAATTTTTTCTCTTTTGGACAATGTTGTCATGCAACTTTGCAAAGTTGCAAAAGTTGTCATGACAACATTTTGTCAATTTTTGCAACTTTGCTCCTAACTTAATCCAATGAATTGTAAACTACATAGAATGATGTAAAATAATAATACAAGACATTTTAGGCTCAATTACATTATTTTCTAATCCTTTTTAGGATTTTTGACCCAAAATCCCAAATTTAGGCTCCAAAGAGACCTAAAACCAAAACATGACTTAAACAACCAAAACAACTATATTGGACTAAGCCTAATATAGACCTCCTTAAAAACACACACAAGACCTTCCAAGGCCTTTTCAAACACCCCTTAACTAGCTAGGATCAGTACAAGCCATAACCAAAACTAGGACCTTAGAGTTGTCCTTGGTGCTCCCAAAAAAACACTTGATAGGCACTCTGTGGCGATAGGTGGGGATCTCAAAGAGAGGATTTAGAGGAAACAAAATGCACTTCTAACACTGCTCACACATGATCATAGTGAACCTATTTTGAATATTGAACCAATTCTTCCAACCAAGGGTGTTCAAGAGGTTATAGAGGAGAATATCCAAGACAATATCATTTCCTCTCATCAGCCTCAACATGTACAGATTTCAAACCTAAACATTCCCATTCCTTCTCAATCTCTTATGGGTGAGATTAAAGAAAAACAAGGTGAACATGATGTCCAGATTGATGCAATGAAGGAATGAATGGTTATAGTAATAGTTTATTTTTGGGATACATTTTGGTAAATTAGGGATTTAGATATTACAATGTATACTTTCTGTTTATGTATATGGAGTTTTGTAGTACCTTAGGTTTGATAATAGGTTTGGGTTGCCACATTTTGTATGATCAAATTTCAAATTGGGGATAATACTTTATGTTAGGCCAAGTATCCATGTTTAGCTATCTAGCTAGCCAATGCCAATACTCTCAAATTTTGTATTTTGTTAATCTTTTATATATTAATATATATACAGGCTATATGTCTTTTCCTAAAACAAAATGTACCATTTTTGAAAAAGAAGCATGTAGAATAGAATCACACCTCCATGTTAAGGTAGAGAAAAGGCCAACAACAATATTGAAGTTCTTGAATTTAGATTAATTTCTCACTTGGACAAATGTATGTGAAAAGAATAATGAACATAATAGATATGATGAGGATCACTATATCATGATAGTTGACACTGTAAGATCTGCAACTATTTTTTTCATGATAGTTGAACACTACGGGGTTTCTAGCCTCCATCAGGGAGAACCACATGATATGGAGGATCACTAATGGCCTAGTATCGAGCAAATTAGTTTTCTCTTCAATGAACGGGAAAAAGGTTAGATGAAAGAATGTTTTGGTGGGCAAAAACCAAGACTTGAATAATAAAGAAATTTCACATGACGTCCTGCAAATGGAAGAGGGATTTTAAATATTTCTTCTAAACTCATAGGTTGTGGCCTCATGGAATGAAGATCTAGTTTGAAAGTTCCTTTTATTTAGGATAATGATTGAGATGGTTCATAAGTGTATAGCTTCTTTCTAGGTCTTGAAAGGAAGTGTTTCCCCTAGCACATTGCTAGGAGTTTTTCTCCTATTTAATTTTACTTCAGAAGAGGATATGAGGATGATCCTTTTGATACTGTGGGCTTGTGGGAAACACCTTCTTTCCCTAGGCGAATTGAAACTAGAGGTTGATCCAGAGGCAGATTTGAGCATCATGACACTTGTGTCGATCCAAATGCTAGGACTACTACTAGAGTTATGAGATGAAATTTGTTTCAAATAGATAAGAAAAACCTTTGGGTAGTATGTGTGCACAAACAAGGTGAAGAAGACCAAAACTAGGATTTTTTTATCTCACTTTTGTGTAAATGTTGTTTTTCTTAAAATTCTTCTGTACTTTATTGTTTTACGATAAAAATTAGGAAATATGATTTAGGTTATTGTATATGAGAATGAAACTATTTTTTGTCAACAATGTTCCAAACCAAGGTACTTAATCACAAATTGTAAGGCCCCTAGGGGTGAATAGGAAAATCTTGATGGGTCAAACCCCACAGCTTTAGTAGTTGAAGACAACAGTAAAGAATCTAGCCTCCCCAAAACTGACTGTACTAATGTGTTGAAGAAGGAATGAAGGGTTGAAAAATCTTTACAAGATATTACAATGAAGACAACCCCCCCAAATGAGGGAAGTTAAGAAAATAGTAAAGAACCTACTCTCTCCAAGACTAGCAACACTAGGGTGTTGAAGAAGGAAAAAAGGTTTGCAAAATAATTATAAGAGAGGATAACAAAGACAACCCCCAAAAATGGGGAAGGGAGTGGTAAGATGAATGGTGATAAAAATATCTATTTGAAAGATGGGGAAAACTAGCTATACCTATATAGTTGGATCTTCAAGGAAATCCTATTGATGATAAGGAAAGTGCAGTGACAGTTGGATCTTCAAGGAAATCTCCTGGATGATAAGGAAAGTGCAGTGAATAAGGGACCTTCTAAAGAAGAAAAGGAAATAGAACCAATATTTCCTCTCTCCTTGGAAAATGTTAATTTACTACATTTATGGGAGGGCGAAAAGAAAAATTAAAAAAGGAAAACAAGAAGCTCAAAAACTAAATAAGCTATGGAAAATGGGACAACGTGCCCCATTGTTAGGTTCTCAAAACATAAGGAAGATGCAAGGGAAATTGCCTATTCAAGGCTGACGACCCTTGATGAAAATCATAAATTAAATAAATGAGGATCCTCTCATGGAATATGATAAGGTTAAACAACCCTCAGAAATAATATTCCATGAGGTGTTGTATTATGGAGAAAACAAATTAAGGTCCTTTTATTACAAGAGGTGAAAATATCTAAACACAACTTTGGCATTGCTGCAAATTATATTTTTTTAGGCTCCTCTTACTATGTTAGAAAAGCTAATGGTGTTTTAGGCAGGATTTTTATCATGTAGGACCCTACGATCTTCAAGGGGAACCTATTAATTAATTCTCCCAATTTCGTGTCAGTTACCTTAGACTTGGGTGACTTGGTTTGGAATTAGGTTAATGTTTATGCCCCTAATACTCAACCGAGTACACAACTAGTTTGGAAGAATTTATCTGACATGATTATGGAAAATCACAATTAAGATTGGATGATTTATGTTGATTTTAAAATGCCACTTTTCCCCTCAAATAAGTTAGGGGGAGTGGTGGATCATTCAGACTCATGGCCGAATTGGCTGAATTTATCAATTTGGCGGGTCTTCTTGATATTGAGTTATCTAGCCAAAAGTTTACTTGGTCCAATAATAGGAAAGGAGATAACCTAATACATAGAAATTATTTTGGTCTCCACACACTAGGACTTGGGATATGATGCAACATTACCCTTCCTAGGATGGTATCGGATCAAAACCCAGTATTTTTCAATTGGCAAGACAAATACAATCAAGGTCATGTGTCTTTTAGGTACGAGATAATGTGATCTCTTCACCCTGATTTCAAAAATTATATAAAAAATTGGTGGAGCACCCCTATTCAAGGTTCAACTATGTTTAGAGTTAACCAAAACCTAGAATTAATTAGGAAAAAGGTCAGAGGTTGGAGTAAGTTGACCTTCAGAGATATTTTCTTTCAAAAAAAGGAAATAGATATTAAACATAAGGATTTTTAAGAAAGAATGGAAAAGGGGGATGGATCATAGGAAAAATACAATGAAGAAGAATCTCTAAGCACAATATGGGAGGGAGATTTAAGAAGGGAGGATATTTTCTGGAAGCAGAGATCAAGAATACAATGGCTAAAAGAGGGGGATAAAAACTCATCTTTCTTCCACAAATCTACCCGCAAACATAAGAAAAGAAATAAAATGCTAAGACTTAAGGATGAGTGTGATCAACATGTCTTTGAGGACCAAAAAATAGGTAGAGTGGTAATAGATTACTTCCAAAGGGATTATAAAGAAGATGGCTACAAGGATGATGCTATTGACGAACAACTCTTGTACTTCTTACAACCAACCCTTACCCCACAGGATAATGCTCAAATACTCACCCCGATTACTAAGGAGGAGGTGAAATTTTTAGTGTTCTCTATGGGGGCATATAAATCCCTTGGACTTGATGGTTTACCATCAGCCTTTTTTAGGATTTTTGGGACATAATGAAGTTTGATATTACCATGGCTACAAAGGACTTTCTGCAAACTAGGATACTTCTCAAGAAACTTAATAACACCTACATTGTTTTGGTACCTAAAATATAGGAGCTAAGAAGGGTAGGAAATTTAATACATATAAGCTTATGCAACACCATCCATAAGGTTTTCACCAAAGTCTTAGTTAATAGAATTAAATATTTTCTTGACAGTATGATTAACAACAACCAAAATGTATTTTTTCATTTGCTGACAAATCCTTGATGTTGTTATCACAACACATAAATTGACTCACTCCATGGACAAATGTGGAGTGCCAAGGATGAACGTCAAGCTTGACATCTCTAAAGCTTATGGTTGGGTTAGATGGAAATTTCTCTATAAAGTACTAAACAAGATGGGATTCAATGAGCGACTAATTAACCTCATAAAAGTCTACATAGAGATAGTTAAATTCTAATTCATGGTTAATGGAATGCCTAGAGTGAAATTTGGATCTGGACTAAGAAAAGGGTATACCATCTCATCTTACATCTTCATTATCCTTGCGAAGGTCCTTGGGAGAATTTTCTAAACCTAGTTAATACAAGTAAACTTCATGGAGGCAAGGTTGCTTCCACCATACCTGCAAGTGTCGATTATCAATTTGTCAATAACACTATACTATTTTGAAAGGCTTGTATGGTTGAAGAAAATGTTTAGAAGACATTCTTTAATGAATATACTTTAGCATCAGGCCAAAATATAAATTATGAGAAAAGAAACCTCCATTTATTTAATACCAAGAAATATTTACATGACAAAACTATGCTATCCTTAGATGCCAACCAACCGTTCTTTCAGGTCAATACCTTGGGCTTCCCTTCATTGTCAAAGAAGTATCTTTGAACTTCTGGAAAACATCCTTGAATGATTTCAGAGGAATCTCTTTGGTTGGAAAGGTAAACTTCTAAGTAATGTTGATAAACTTCAACTATTAACCTCGTCTTTTCAAGGTATACCTCTATACTTCCTCTCTATCTTCAAGATCTTAGGTGTCATGGCTGATAAGATATAAAGAATTCAAAGAACGTTTCTATGGATATGGATGTAAGAAAAGAAAAGGATGGCTTTGGTCAGCTAGAACTTTATTTATAGGCCTAAGAAAGATAGTGGGCTTGGTCTATAAAATATAATTCCTATGAATAAAGCATTGATGGGTAAAATAGGTTGGAAACTTGCACTCCATACAATTGATTAGTGTGATGTAATGTGTGCAAAATACTTGAAATCTGATTTTTTTTTTTGTGAAAATCTTTATAACCATACCTGCACTAGCGGGTTTAAAATATGGAAACCCTCATAAAAGGGAGAAACATCACTTAGTCAGGAATGAAATGAAAAAGTGGAGATGGTAAAACTATCTAGTTTTGGGAAGATGTATAGACCAGATACATGCGCCTAGCTTTATATCTGAATTTTTATGGTCTGAGAAATCTAGTTAGTGATTGTATTGGGGTTAAAGTTTCTAATTGTATTTCATCTTTGAATAATTGGAAAGACATTACTCCCTATTATCAATCCTAGCCTAATTTACTTAATAAGGCTAGAAAGCTACAAGTAAATCTTGGAAATATCAGGATTCCTTTATTCCCTATGGAGGATAAATTCTTTTGGAATTTGAGCTTTGATGGTGAATTCTAAGTAAAATCAGCATATACTGTGTTGATTAATAAGGAAATCCCTCCTCCTTGGGCTATGGAGGTCTGAAATCCTCACCTTATTCCCAAAGTGAACCTCTTTTGGTGGAATATCATGCACAATAGAATCCTCACTCAAGATAACTTGATTAAATTTACCTAATAGACGTGTTCTTTGTAAACAAGATGAAGAATTTGTTTCTCATATACCGATCCATTGTAAGCTTTCTCAGGATTTATGGAATAAGGTTCTTAGTAAACTTGAGATATCTTGGGTATAAAATAGTTATATTCAGAATGGAAGGGCCCAATTTACAACCCATAATTTAATAACTATGTAAACTAATCCCTCCACATGTGGCTTGGTGTTGGTAAAAGGAGAGGAGTAATAGGATCTTCAAAGACCTAGAGAATTATGTTTTTTCATTCCTTCTATAAATTGCTTTTGGAAAACATTATTGTTTCCAGCTTAAAATGTGTCGCATTTTCCCCAACCTTCTCTGAAGAGAAAAATGCAAGAAACTAGGGGCTGCCTAGTGATTATGAAAATTACAACAATTCTAAGGTCCTTAAAAGGAAAAGCACAAAGTGGAAACCACCAGCCTAGTGGAGGTATAAATTGAACTTTGATGGTGTGGCTAGGAAGGAAAGGTTGTTGTGGGAGGCATTGTAAGAGTTGATACTGGAAGGATGTTTTTGGCATACACTAAGAATCTAGATTGGTATAATAATAAGCAAGCAAAATGAATAGCTCTTCTATGGGTAATTTAGCTAGCCTTGTCCATTGGAAATAAAACTCTTGAAATAGAAGGGGATTATGAATACATTGTGGGTGCAGTAAGGGGAGAAAATAAAAAAAGTTGGTCCACTAAGAGAATCATAGGGGATATCAAGAGACATCTTTTGGGACTGGATCATTTTGTCATTAAACACTCCTATAGGGAAGGTAATGGAATTGATGATGCAATAGTTGTTATAGGCCTTGATATCAAAGGTCTAAGGTGTCGGTGACATATTGATAGTATTCCTCTATATATATGTAATACGATTAGGGAGGAAAGTAAATTAGAAAATTAATAACCTTATGGAATTAACAAAGCTATGGGCTCACTAGAATTAAAATGACACCTTGCTGCCCAGAATTTTCAAACAAGGTGTGTTGAAAAGGGAGATAATAGCTATTATGTAGGTCTACAGAAGAAGAGGATGGATGAATGCTAAAGATATGTCAAGGGAGTTAGAGGAGAGGAAAATGATGACCATGCATGTCTATCAATATTTCTGCAGGAGGAGAGGATAGCCGATTGTCAAAGCGATGTCAGGAGAGTTGGAAGGGAGGAAAATAAATGATGTCGGACCCAACAGGGAAGATGACATTCATTTTCCTTATCCCATGGGGGTCGATGTCAACATGCTAGAGAAAGGCCAAAAAAATCATGTTGACTGACCCTAGTAATGAAAATTTGGGTGAGAAGGAGAGATCAAAGGACTATTTGGTGCCTAGCAGTTTCTTTGCCAAAGACTTTTCCAGTTGGAAGGAGCAACATATGAAAAGGGGCCCACCTCAAAAAAAATTGGACCCCAACAGACTAAGGATGGATTTGCAATAGACATGATTGCAAGGGCTATTGTCAAAGCCTCAAAAAAGAAGGTGAGATGGGTTGATGTTGATGGTAAGGGGTTTGATAGCAACAAAATATTTTAACATGTCTCTAGTAGCTTAGAAGCTGGTAAAGAGTCTGAGTTTGAGAGAGATGATGGTGTTTCCACGTTCAATGACTATCATAGATGTTTGGCCCTCTCGGAGGAGGTTACAGTACTAAAAAATAAGGTGGAGTATCTGGTTACAAAGATTCATGAGGTCAAAAAGGAAATGCAAAATATTGCATAATTTAGTTGTAGAATCATGTATAGCGCAACTACTACCTTTTGTCTGCAACGTCGAAATTCTCAGAATGATGAGATAGATAATTGGGAGCTCCTTAATTTCCCCGAGGAAGAGTGGCTCAAAACCCTCTGAAGTGCGAGGCGTGGTTTTCATAAATAATTCAGTTTGTCTGGTGCTTCCTGGTTTGCTTCTTCATCTATTGTTTGACCCTGTTTGGGTTTCCTTCTCTCCTTTGTCTTACTTTCTAGTTCTTCTTGGTGTCTTTTGATGTAAGGTCCTTTCACTGGCTGGCCCAATTGTACAGCCTCTTGGCTAACGTTTTGTAAGGGACAACACCTTGTAATGTTGCTTTATTAATAAAAAACACAATAGATGGTGTTTCATAATCTTTATAATTTTTTTATTTAATGGGCAGTATGCGACGATAAAAGGGGGGCTCTATGTCATCTTAGCAACATCTTTATTAGTTTGCTCCTAGTTGGCATAATATAGAGGGGAACTACATATATCACATGAGAAATAATTAATATAAATTTAGAAAATTAATCATTCTACGATATGCATTACCTTACACATGGCTGTGAAGGTACTAGAAGGTTGACAAAAGTTTTAAGACCATTTCCAAGATCTTTATTGCAATAAAAGAAAATCACGAGTCTTAAAGATGGTTAGACACTGTGTATGCATCCATGCCACTATTGAAAGCTTAAAAATCAGGTTTCAATAAGACATCAAACAAGAAACATTGTTACAATGATCTAACAATACATACAGATGTACAACCTCCAATAAGAATAATTTTACTCTCATTTAAATCTCTATAAGAACATTAATACAAATTATATATATATATATATATATATATATATATATATATATATATATATATAAGCCATTTGAACCAATCCCTAAAAATCATGCCGGATGAAATACTAATAAAAACAAAATTAAAACTGATTTACTCACACAAAAACTTTGTTTTGTTAAACCAAAGTTTAGAGACTTATTCAAACCTCAAGTCTCCTTCAACACCAAACAAAAAGGATGAAGAAATAGTCTAATCATATCGAATAAGGAAATAGTTAGCTTTATAGAATATCTCGCCAAATTATGTAATGTGGAAAGTAACTAAACACGGGCCTTTAAAATGTGTGCAAATCAGAACTAATCACATTTTTTAAAATTAAAATAAAGCATAATTCTCAATAGTAAAGCAAATTCCACATGTTAACTAAGTCAAATTTGGAAGCAATTTGGTATCTTCCTCTAAATTAAATGAAACATAATGCGAATTTTATCTTCTTCTAAATCAAGTCAAACTTTGACTTTAGGGGTTTGAATGGTATGTGTTATCCTATTCGGGACAAGTTTTGTATAGAACCTAACCAAATGTGGGTAACGGTAAATGGATTTTAATATTTTATTATTAAACAAACATGTAGAATAATGTAAGGGAATAAATACTTTTAAATGAATTATAGCGAATTTCTAGGGTTATTTATATACGTACGAGTGAAATACATATTCTATTTATAAGCTCATATATTATATTTAATAATATATGCCTTTCTATATCCCTTAATTTCACTCTTGCTAGTATTCACTAAATAGGCTCTTGCTTTAATTATATTGTTGTTGTCATTTATTTGTTTATGTTAGAATAAATGCTCTAAACATATGTCGATGTGTCTAGGCTATTGTTAAGTTTAATTTGTTGTCTCTAGCTTCTCAACACTAACAATTGGTTGTCAATCAATTCCTAGTTTGTTGTCAAACAACTACAATTAGTTAATATTTTTTTTTTATGTACAGAGGCCTTTACTATTAATATGTATAACAAAGTACAATATTCACAAAAAAAGCCCGAGGGATAAAAAATCACCCTGCAAAGTCACTCGGCATCAAGCCGGAATAAAACAACTATTCATAAAAAAAATATTATAAGCAAAGCCCTCAAGCTGCGAGAGCAGTAGCAGAAGAGGGCGAAGGATCTTTATCTGGCGGATTACCCCACACATTGGGTCCAGGGGTCTGGTTGGGAGGCGACCACCCATCTTCAATTTCTTTTTCCATCTCTCCTTCCTCCCGCCTGGGAGAAATTGCAAGGGCCAGGCGGGGGATCTTATCAGAAGGGGCAGGAGGCCACACAGGAATAGTGGCTGAAGGCCGAGCAGCAGTAGAGGCAAGCACAGGAGGCCATTCGGAAGCCGAGGCCCTCCAACCAGGAGGAGAGGTAGAGCGGCGACGCCAAGAGCGTGGTGTTCTGGAACGCCTCGCAGAGGCACTCCTACTGTGACGTCGACCCCAGGGTGGCGTGTGGTCAGTCCTAAGTTCTACATGAGCACCTACGTGGTTTACTTACTAGCAGCATGGGAAGATTATCTAGGCCTTATCAAGAAGGGGAGTCTAAATGATCTGAATGTGTGGCTCCACATTGTATACGCACAGATGATAAAAAGGGCGCACATGCTAGAGGATTCCACTAACTATAGGATAGTTAACGATGCATTCATATTTGTAGTCATCCGATCCATTGAAGGTGACTTTGCTAAGAGGATGTCAGAGGAGGTTGTTGCTATTTAGTAAGGGCCATTGGGGCCTATGTTATCCAATTCAGGACTTTCACATACATTCAGATAGCTGGGTCAACCTTGCAACCAAAGAAGCTGCCTAGGTATCCATCCGATTGGATATTTATACTAGAGATGGCTAGGCAGCTCGCAGATGCATACGAGCATATAAAACATAAAAAGAAGCACTGTTGGGACTTTCCCATCTCTTTGGGACCATACGCATTGCAAGACATGAAATTTTGCAAATCCTTGACTTTTGAATGGGATGATTGTCCCTTGCAGCTCTATAAAATACTGCAAGCCCATTTTGACCCCATAGGTACTTACAACCACATTATTGGCAAATTCTACATACACGAGCCACACTTGGAAGATCACTGGATAAACTGCATAGACGATCATGAGGTCAGGATCCGGGACTATTGCAGAATGAACCTCACTCTGGCAAAAGAGGTACATTAAAGGTTCTATCTCCTCTAAGGTTTGGGAATGTGATTCAGATGAGGTCATAGAGGACATTTACACAAAAGACAAGATATATGACTGACCAATCATGAACACAGAGGTGGACAAGGATGAAAATGATGACATGGACTTCCAGGCGAGGCATGTGATAAAGACCACAATAACTTGGATCAAGAAGCCACACAAAATGAGTCCAATCCTTGTAAAAACATTGATGGAGCCCTCAAGTAAAGTAGAAAAACAGCGAGGGGAGAAGTCCACAGTTCCTAAGTACAAGAAAGCTCCCCCTCAGAAGCCAAGAACCGTGTATGGTCATGAATGACCAGTTGAGTATGGCTCTAATCCTAGGCCCAAGAAAACAAGAATGACAGGCCAGATTGACCCAGCAGCAGGGTCGTCACAACCCCTATCGGGTGAAGGCCCATCTACCTCTGGTCAATCTCCTCCCACCGCTAAGAAGGGAAAGAAAACATATAAGAGGAGAAGAGTTCTGAATCTCTGCTATTAGAAACAATACAAGAAGAGTCTCAGGAAGAAGAAGAAGATGAGCCCCTAGTCCTAAGGACAAGATTGCAAAAAAGGAGAGAAAAGGAGGTTACCAAGAAACATAAAGAAGATCCTAAAGAGCAGGATAATCCTTTGGATGCCTTAGGATCTAATGAGTTTATGATTTCCAATTTTGAAGGACTTGAAGGCTATTTGGATCACGGCCAGGATGTAGACACTGGAGCATCATCGTTTATTCAGCCCTACGTGACCCTCACTCAACCACCGGTCCAGTTCACCTATCCTTAAGTGGATGTCTCTGCTACACAAGTGAGCTCTAGTTCTGCTCAAGAGCCCGAGATTCAAGATAGTGGGATAGCCTAAGTCACTACTGCGGATAATATAGTAGGGAAAGTACATGTTTCCACTCCACCACCTCATATCCCTACACCACCAACTTCTCTACCACCTCCAATTCCTACTCCACCACCATTAATTAAAACCCCAACACCTACTCCTACACCAAATCCGCCATCCTCTACTACTACCATTCTCTCATCTCCCACTCTATTCATACTAACACTTACTCCATCTACATCAATCCCTTCACCATGGTCCACCTAGGTTTCCAAAGAAGAAGTAAGTACGGAAGATACATCACCTTTCCAGAAAAAGAAGGAGAAAATGTGGTAACTAAACGAGATGAGGTGGAGGGAGAGAAGGAAGAAGGGGAAATGGATATTGATACAGAAAGGGAAAGAATGAAGGAAGGAGGGAGCAAACAAGAAAGGGGGCAGGAGAAGGAATCAAAGCAAGAGATAACTCTGAGAGTACAAGGCTTATCTTCAATCCTCCATGTTGCGCCATATGAACCTGTAACTATATCTGGAAAACCTACTTGGTTTACCAAGGAGATACAACCCAGGATTAGAACTTACACCAATGAATTGGATGGAGTGGATACAAATATGACCTCTGTAAGGCAAGCCCTCAACCAGGCAGAAATTAATGTACCAGCAAGAACCATGTCGTATGTGACTCAGGACACTAGGGGTCATTGGAAATCACAGATAGATATCCCACCCCCGAGCACTTCTCAAACACCTGGCACAATGGAAGATTATACATTCAGAGAGGTGGATTTGGGCGAACCTACCAGAGAAGTGAGCAAGACACTAGGAGCTCTAGGGCTTAAGCACGCTTTGGGGTTCATGAATAAAGATGAAGAGACCATAAAATCCTTAACAGATCAAAATGAAGCTCTAAAAGGGTTCATTCAAAAGATAGTGGGTCCTATTGACCCAAATTGTTTAGAGGCTTCATTATAAGCCATGCTAGATAAAAGGGGTACACCAAATTTGCCGGTGGGTTTGACTCCTTCTTTCATCTAGGAAAGTGATAATTGGAGAAATGACTTCAAACAATTCAGAGAGAAGGCTATCCCATTGGTATTCAGGCCGTACTGGACTATATTGGTCGAGGCCAATTCACTAATTGACATGGTCTAGAATGATGGGGGTATAGATTCAGAAGTAGTTAAGTGGCAATCAGCCCTCCAGGACTTGGAGATAATCCAAGAGCAACGTTCCCAAATCCTGGTGAAGGTCTATGAAGGCAAAGAACTGGACAAATTTAAGGCATTGACTGAACAGATGACCAAAGCAATTAAGGTTTACAAGAAACACCAGGCCCTCATAGCTGACAAGCGAGAGGAAGTAATAAAATAGATTGAAGATATGGATGTGTTCTTCATAGGGGTCGACCTTGATGTATATCACGATAAAGACAGATAGGCTCTACGTCCGTCAAAAGAGGTGGTTCAACAGTTCAAAGATGTTTTGGCAACAGTTAACACTAAAGAGGCCCTACAGCAGTTATTTTACCTAAAAGAGGAAATACAAAGAATGTCCCAACATGAAGAAGAGATCACGTTCTTCTCTTCTGAATTAACTATCTTTAGAAAGGAGCAAGAATGAAGGGTTGCCAAGATAAAAGGAAAGGAGATCAATTTTGAAGAAGTTCAGGAGATAGTACAGAGGCTCTGGACAACTCACCCAGACGTCTTTCCTAGATAAAGATTCAAGGTCCAGTTAACAAGTGCACAAGGCAAGATTTTCACACTTGGATAAATTTCTACTAAGGTGGAGTTTTCAGCCTTTTCGCCTTTGACATTTCGGCCTTTCCGCCCTGAAAACAAGAAGCATTTTCGGCCTTTCGGCCTTCAAAACTTTTGGCTTTTTTGGCCTCTTCAAGTTTTTTTGACCTTTTGGCCTGCAACAAGTCCAAATTTTGAATTTTGGGAAACACTCAAGGAATTTTAAAGACATTAAAGTTTCGGGGTAGAGGTCGAGGTTTGAAAACTGGGTGCTTCGAGTGAGGTCACTTTTTTCAACACCAGTTGCACTCTAGATCAGATGAATGGACAACTTGAGTTTATTTTAGAGGGACTAAGGGTCTCCTATCAGTTCCCACCACCAGTAATAGCCTCAGATGAAGAATCCAAGAAGAACCACAAGAATCAAGAAGAAGACTCCAAGTTCACAGAAGAAATTTACCTTCTTTCCCTTTCTCTTCTTGGCGAATTTTTTCGTCTTTGCATGAGAAAATGGATTGTAAATGGGTTTAAGAATCCATGTGAGTTATATAGTATCAGTTAGTAGTAGTTCCCCTTCAGTAAAGTTCTATTTTTAGCTTTTGTTCTTTAGTTTAGACTCTCTGATGCCCTGACTCTAAAAATGAGAGTTGTAGATCAAAACTCTATATATTGTAATCAAAAAGCAATGTAAAGGGCCGACTTCTTAATACAATAAAGATCTACATTGGGTTCTTAATTCATGGTGTGTGAATTACTACTATCTACATGAATTTATTGAATGTATGCTTGCATTATTCTTTATTTTTAGAGAGCCCTTTGTGTTGTTGTGTTTCAAATTCGTGCTACTTTTAGTTAGAGTTTGTTGTTGTATATCTACCTTGTTGTGATGAATGTGTGGAGGAGGTCATCTTTGGGCTTAACGATAAATCTGTCTCGTGTGTGCGCATGTCTTGGTGGCTTCACAATTTGATAGATTTTGAATATCTTGTATGAGTAAAACATATCTTTTCTCCAAAACTCTTGCATCTGTGGAGTAGTGAATCATGACGTGGTCTGATTTATGCTCCGTGGGTTGTTCCAAATATCTCTAGCATTCAATTCACAAGGAATGGTTTACAGTGGTTTATATCTTTAGGATTTCACTTTTCTTTGCAATTTGCTGCATTTCTTGTTACCCTCATCTCTTTAAATTCTGTCTTGAAATTCTGAAAATCGCTATCCTGAAAAATACTAAAGTTGCATGTTATTTACAATACCCATACTTGTTAAAATAGAAAATACCAAAAAGAAACTAACAATATTTTATAGTTTGTTTTCTTGAACGTACCAGCAAAGGCCTCTTCATGAACAATCACATTTATCTTCAACTGAGTAACCAAGCAGGTTGTTACCCAACCCCGGAGAACCTTGGGAATAACTCTGTTATTCTTTCAAGAGAGGAAATTGAATCTCGAGATCCTGACAAGTTGGCTTGTGTCAAAACAACGCTCAACAGAAGTGGTGCTAGAAGGAGGGCCTCATGAGTCAAAAAAACTAGATAATATTGGATCTTTCTCTCCAGAGAGATTCGAGTGTGTGCTTAGATCATCTCTGAAAAGAGACGAGTTTCTTGAACTCACTCACATATGAAGAGCTCGTAGCGACAAAGGTAAAGCAAAAGATAAATCTTCTCATCACCTTGTCATGCCTCAAAATCCTCTTAGACAACAATCACACATCGCTGCCCCAACAATTACCACAGCCATTGACCAAAATTAGAATGTGCAAAATTGACATTTGCAACCAACTCGTCCAATGACCTTTTTCGCCAACGCCACAAGCTCACCTTTACACTTTGTTGGTCAGCTCCATGAGTTACCCAAAAATCTAGAGAAGTTTTATACGTGATTCATATATGGTGAATCTAGTACAACAAAAGAACACATCCGCACCTTCAAGGAAATTTGCAACAGTAAAGAGATTTCCCACCAAGACGTTGTCTGTCGTCTATTCCCATACACTTTGGGAAAGTTTGCATACAACTGGTACCCGAATTTTCCATGAGTGTCTATCTCAGTATGGAATGAATTTGAAACCAAATTACTCAATCAGTTCAAGTTGTATGTTGATCCTGTTGTGACACGTCACCAATTCATAACCATGAGGAAAGATCCTAAGGAGCCCATTGCTATGTTTAATCATCGTTTTCACAAAATGCACCAAAAGCTAGAAGTTCCTTACACTATACCAGATGAGGTTGTCATACAAGTTTACTTGAAGGCTTTAGATCCATTCACCTTGATCTTTCTAAGAAGACTTCCCCCGGTGGATAGAGACATGATCGAAAAGGTATACAATGAAGGTGTCACTTTCACTCAGCAAATGGACCCACAAGAAGGGAGCTATGCGGCTGCGCCCATCATGAGTAATCTTGCTATCCTACACCAATTTGTAGTAAAAAATCAAGCCTTATCCAACCACCTACCTATGCTAAATCCTATACCAGCACAACCATGTACAACCATGCCTCCATCTATTACTTAGCTAGACTTTATCACAACTCACTAGCGAAGTTACCAGGATGAAGCTAAACCCACCCCAAAATCAAGGTGGATACCAATGAGCGTCTATTGATCCAAATACATACCCTTAGAATCCAAATAGGGGTTTCAATGCATACAACAACAACAACACGTAGGAGAAACCATTTGGACAGTAAAGGCCAAATCAGCCATGGAACACTAGACCCAATAATGGAAGCATCCCAGCGGACAATGCCAATACTTATGAGGCTTCGGAGGCTAATTTTTTCAGAGCTCCAATAAAGCATCAGGAAAATAATGGATATGGTAACAACTCCCAAGACCACTACACCTAGAATCCAGAGGGGCCCTCGGTGCAATTCAATGCTATGGTGTTTGGTTCCTATGAGACTGGAAAGGAAGGAGCCTTAGAAGCCTATACAGGAGAAGAAGAATTTGCGTTCCCTTTTCAGAGAGAAAATGACCCTGAATATTTTGAGGTACATACCTTCTAGAATGATCAACGAAACTCATATAACCTTCAGAGTAGAAAGGAACCCCTCACAGATGGCATACCTCCAGGAAAACAGCCAACTCCACCAGATCCACGGGCTAGTAACAACCCCATACCTCCAAAAGGCCTGAATGTTCCTATACCTCCTACAAAAAGTACATATGCTGGCCACCAAGGTTTGGCCTGGTCGAATGACAAATACAGTGCAGTGGATGAACTCAAGAAAACTAAGGCGAACATATCCATGTTCAAATTACTACAAGGTTGCCCATCTCAAAAGGAAGCCCTTTTAAGATCCTTGGATCATTCAAATCCTGGCCCTTCAACCAATAGTGCAAGGGTGCCCATGTCCAATATCAACACCTCTGAGGCATTCCCTATAGTATTCACAGATAAGATGGAGGCCCCACCATTCTTACTCAGCTTGCGGATGTTTGGAAAAAACCTACATAATTGCCTAATCAATTTAGGAGCCTCATGCAATGTTACGCCCTTATCAATTTTCCAGAAGTTGGGGATGGTGCCCCAAGTAACAAACCGGGTGGTCATACAATTGGACAAAACCAAGGTCAAAGTAATTGGTGTACTCAAAGATGTGCACATTCAGCTAGTCACAGATCCCAGGATACAAGAACACATTGATATACACATAGTGGACATACCTAAGACTTATGGGATGCTGTTGAGCCAAGAATGGACCAAGTGCTTGAAAGGGTGGCTCTCTACAGATTTCACCCAGCTCTGGTTACCATGGAGAGTTTTGAACAACCAGATCAAGATAGATGCTGAGCCTAAACTGAAAGGGTTGATCACCGAATACAATGCCCCAAATGAAGTATTGTTCACCCAAACTGATTTGGGCACCTATCAAATGGATGATGTTTTTATGTTCCAGATTCAAGAGGGTGAAGATTCAGACCATAGTCCCATCCAAGGTCTCCTTGAGCTAAAAATTGGTGATGATATTTTCAAAAGTTTCATCAACAGCACGACAGCCATCCTACGGCATCTGGGTCAAGACGCATATCCTAATATCTTGTTACTACCTGGATATTGATGATTACATCAGGCTAGTCATTTAGAGTTTACATGCCCCAGTTCTCAAGAAGCCCTGTCACGAGTGTTGGCTCAAATAGCCCAAACGAATAAGCTACCAGAAGCACTAACAATAAAAGATGTACTTGGGATAAAAGACAAGAACAACATCGCGCCAGATATGGACAGCCCAGTCCTTGCAAATAGTTCACCTCAAAATCAAGACAGTGGGTCAGACTTTGAAGATAGAAGCCCTACCCTGAATATGCTTAGCGACTGGAGTACCTTGGATGATGGAGCATTTCCCCCTTACCAGAGAATGCTGGACGACAAAGCCGATGAAGAAAACAAACTCCCCAGACCTAGACAAGCTCAATATGCAGGAGAATTAACTTCTTCTGACAGCGATGGAGAGAGGAGCCGAAAACCAAGGACCAAGGATTTATCTAGGAAAAGCACAACCAAACCAAGCCCTACTAAACCACCTCAAATGTGGAAACTGCGCTTTGATGGTTCCAAATGCAAACAAGGAGCCGGTGCAGGAATCGAATTGATAAATCTGAGAGGTAAGTCTTTCTATGTTTCTTATAGATTACAGTTGCATTATGTATATGCTAGAAACCTACCTATTGGAAGCACACTCAGATATACAAATGTTAGAGATATAAATCATTTAAACTACATTAACATGTCTAAAAGCATACTCTAAAACAACAATGGCTTCCATCATAACCTCTGGATGAGCTGAACAAGGGCACCCAATGCCTTGTTGATTTTCTCTTAGAGATGTTATGTGGGTGTGCTCTCCCAACACAATATCAAAATCCTACTATGATAACAATGCAAGCTAAGAGAGTGAAGAACTCAAGAACAAGTATGAGGAACTTGTCTCAAGCCATCACAATGATGAAAATGCAAGCTTTAAACTAGGATGCTAATGCAAGATTTAACTAAGAAAGTAGAACTATGATTCATTCCATATTAAACCTAAGATGTGATATCTAGATTCAACCATGAAATAACATGAAAATGAACTAAGATTACTATGAAATGCTAAATTTCTTAAGAAATCCTAGAAATAAACTAGCATGATAACAATGCATAAATGAGAGATGATTTGCTCTTGAGAAAGGCCTCTATTTATAGAGTTTTTTGGAGGAGAGAGAGGGCTTGGATGAGGTGGAGCTCATATGGCTTCCACATAGGTGCCACATGAGGTACACATAAGCCATGCAAGAGGCCCACTTTGCTCACACATGTGTGCGCAACTTTGGATGTTATGGGTCAAAGTGTACTTAAAGTATACATGTGAAGGATCTTGTAAGAAGGTGTAAGAGGGTGTAAGAGTTTTAGTCTAATGAGACACTTTTGGAAAGTGTAAGAAGGTGTCATCATAGGTGTAAGAAACCTTGTTGGCACCAAATAAGGATTATTTGGAAAAGTCAATTTTTGAAAATTTGCTCACACATGTGTGAGCAAATAA
>MU223940.1:774077-791679 GCA_018584345.1 Thuja plicata | reverse complement strand
ATTGTTGTAGGAATCAAGAAATTAGCTTAATTAACCTTAGTTAATTAATGAATAGGTTTATTTGGTGAGAGTGATGTGAGATAGGGTAGGATCTAGGTTCAAATTAGCTTAATCCAAATTAGATTTAAATTAATTGTGGTTTAGTAGAATTTAGTCATGTGAAGGAATAAATAAATTAAAAATTTATTTAAAGGGAATCAATGAGGGATAATGTATTAAATAAGATTTAATACATTAAAAGGGGTGATATTTAAATTAAATTTAAATACTAAGGGGAATGAATCATATTTAATTAATTAAATTTAATTAAATAGATAGAAGAATATAACAAATATAATTAATTAAAATTAACTATAATGTTATAGAAATATTAGTTAAATTAATATAAGGACAATTTTGGACGTCTACATTTTGCCCCTCTTTGATGCATTGTCGAAAGTGACATTGCGTCAAAGAAAAGAAAATAAGATGCCCCAGAGGGTTCAGAAAACTTACGGTAGCGAGAGCAGAGGAGGGTGCCCCCTCAAGAAAATAATAAGAAAAAATATAATTTTTTAATAAAATTTTCTCGAAAAGGCAGGAAAAAAGGGGAAAGTAGACCAATTACATGGTGTGTCCAGGAAAATGGAGGAGAAACAGGGACTAGAATGGGAAAAAGGGGAGACCGACGGAAGAAATGGGTCCCAAGGGGATATAAATAGTCCACCGAGGCCCATGGAGAAGTCACTTTCACTCACAAAGAGAAAAAAGAGAGAAGAAGAAGAGAGCCATGACAACGCAACGAGAGCGAGCACAGCTTGGGGAGTGCATCTGGGTACACCAGTGGCTAGCAGACACAGGACCACTAGTGAGTAGTCAAGCGCCTACCTTTGCATTAATATTTTAATAATTTTTGAAAGGTAGATAGATGCAATAAATGCCCCTAAACGGGTGCGCAATGCAGACGATGATCACCCGTTTTCCATCTGTGCAGACGGTGATCGACAGACTGCCGTTTGCGCAGACGACCAACAAGCGATGGTCATCTGCACAGATGAAGATTGAACCAATCTCCATCTGTGAAGGCGGGGAGACAAAAAATGCACGGTGGAGACAATAGTTTTCAACACCACCGTCTGCGCGAAAAGAAAGGTGGCAGCCTAAACCACCGTCTCCACAAACTGGCGTCTGCGAAGATCTACCATCTCCGTAGACTGAAAACTATGAAAGTTCATCGTCTGCAAGAGTCAACTACTGACTGCATGGATTGACACAAAAATAGAAGAAAAGAGAGGAGGAAGAGAAAAGACAAGGGTCCAGGAACATTTTTTGATGCCCCAGCATGCTATTTGATGGCTGACATGTGTTTGCTGACTGCAGGAGGAGACGATCATATTCTGAGCGAGGGAGTGTTATCCAGTGATGATGGAGATAGAGCAGCACCTGACGGCGGCTGAGTGGGGAGTGGTGACACTGTGTGGCTTAGAGCACGTGCGGCATTGGCCGCATCTTCGAGCGCATAATGTGCTTATGTCTGCATTGATAGAGAGGTGACACAACACCACTTCTAGCTTCCACTTCCCTACAGGGGAAGCCACTATCACCCTCCATGATGTATGGAGGATCTACAGAGTGCCCATTCGGGGGTCATACCCGAGTACTATGTGGAGGGATCAGAGCCCTACATGGAGATGGCTATGAGGTGGAGGTACACCGATCTGCCGATTACATGACAGTGGATGACATAGACTGGAGCGATGGTGATGGAGCCACGGCCACAGTGACTGGAAATTTATTTGGCTGGATTGATAGGGGGATGTCTCATGCCTGATCATGCAGGCAAGGGATTCCTGATAGGCTGGGCACAAGTGCTGAGCAGCATGGTCAAGGACAACGACCAGTATTACTGGGGGTACATCATCCTTGGGCAGTTGTACTATGATTTGCATATGTGCACCTACCGCAGGGGTAGAGCACTAGGGCCTGGATGCACACTATAACTGGTATGGACCTGGGAGCATATAGCGATCACATGACCGATCAGACACGAGGAGACCCAGGCGGCGTATGAGCCTTTTGTCTGTCGGTATAGACCACCGATTAGTTATGAGGCCACAGACTCAGTGGGATACTGGAGGTGGAGGTTGGACGAGATGGGAGCTATAGTATGGGCTCCATATGCAGGATGTGAGGCCTGGGGTCATGAGGCCCCATAGCAGGGGGTTTATGCAGAGGACAAATTTTATGACTCATATTATATGAGGTTTGTACAGATTGACTGTTGGCTATTTGGGAGGACAACTTATATGATTTCATAATACATGCCATCCAAGGTACGGAGGTAGATGGGACAGGTTCAGGAGGCAGTACCAGATGGGTTCCCACATCCATTGGTTACCCACGAGGTAGGCAGCGTATGGGGGATGGGTGTAGATCCTAGGATAGCCTAAGCATCATTTATGGGCATGATTGAGGTGCCTTGGATCAGGGCACGGGAGTCTCTACTAGATGCAGGCGTAGTTCCTGCATATGCATAGTGGTGGGCAGCACACAGGCTGATCAGACTGACAGTGCCAGGGGTTGTCCAGGCAGATGAGTAGCTAGGGGCTGGAGGAGATGGGGAGGGATAGAGAGATGGGGATGATGATGATGGGGGAGATGGAGGGGCTGGGAGGAGAGTCCGGTCCAGGGTGGCAGCACCACGACAGAGAGGATAGGTGTAGGTACCAATAGGTGGACAACCACCTATTATACCTGGTGCACAGGGATAGGATCCAGTATAGGGGGCACCACCACAGGGGCCACCATAGGGGCCACCACAAGGTCCACTATAGGGTCCGCCACCACAGGGACCACCACCACAGGGACCGCCACCTAGACAAGGACCACTAGCGGGCTTTGTAGCCCAGGAGACATATGACACTGTTGTGGCAGAGCGAGATAGCCTGCATATAGAGCTGGGGAGGGTTCAGGGTTTATTGGCTACAACACAGGCTACATCTAGCATCCTACAGGCAGAGGTGACCCAGATTCAGGGAGAGCTGGTATCAGAGACAGCGCGAGGGGAAAGTACCCAGCGGGCACTGGACATATTACAGGCTTGGGTGGACAGTGGTGAGTTTGCCATCATTGAGGAGCACGGGGATTGGGATGAGGAGCAGACAGGTATGGTAGCACAGATAGCAGCTCTGACAGCAGAGTGAGATCTATCACATAGACATGCTAAGGATTACAGGGAAGACCACGAGATAGCGCGGGTTGCAGGCAGTGCGACAGGGGTGGGCCAGATGATGGCCGATGCTATGGCCGCTCAGAGAGAGGTAGGACACAGAGGCCGAGAGGCCAAATATTATATGGGGTTGTACTATGGAGCAGTGCCAAAGGAGGCATGAGCGCATGCATACTCTAAGAGGACACAATCAGCGAGAACTGGGTGAGCGTCACAGGGATCAGTGGGGTTACCGCCACATCCTAGCAGGGGAGCAGAGCCATCACAGCCACTGCCATGACTCTTCTGAGATTTTTGGATACACATTTTTGACACATGATGTATGATATAACATTTTGGAGATATATACATGGACTTATTTTTGGACTATGGGACTCTATTTTTATGCATCTTTGATGATTTTATATGCTTATATGATGTGATGTATACATGAATGTATGGATGCAATTATGATGTTTACTTGTACCATATATGATGCTTATGACTAACATGTAGGATGAGATGAATATATGTATGTATGATGAGACTCACAAATTTGTGATGTAGGGAGGAGATGCAGGTTTATGTATGATGTTTTTAATGCTTATATGTTTATTATGTATGGATGGTGTATAAATGTTATGGATGCAACTAATGGAATGCAAATGCAAATGGTTATAAATGTATAGTGTTAATGAAAATGATAATGCAACTATAAATGTGAATGATTTAATGAACAGTAAATGAATGGATAATGTAATATAAAATGCAATGTGAGACTAAAATGATGTAAAACGAATAAATAATGACAATGCAATGGTGTAATGACTAGTGATTAATGAACGGAATGGATGGAATGTGAGACAAATGTATAATTATTAATGAGTAATGTACTAATAATGAGCGCAAATGATTAATGATTAATGAATAATGCTATGAATAACGACTAATGAAATTATCAATGCATAATGTAATGATTTAATGAACATAATGTAATATGAGATAAATGTATAACAATGCAAATGATTAATGACTAATCATCAATGCGATGAACAATGACTAAGGGAACTAATGAATAATGACTGATGAAATGATCAATGCAAAAGATAATGATTAGTGACTAATGAATGCAATGGATGCAAGACTAATGAGGACACTTTTTTTTGTGTGTGTATCGCAATAAATTTGATAAAATCACTTAGGTGACTAGATAGGGGAATAAATAGAAACCTTTGCCAAGAGCAAAACCATAATGCAATATGACCTAACTACTTATGCAAAGACTAACTACATGATAGTGGGATTAATACCATGTTAATGTTGGAGAGAACACCCTAGTTTGATATTGCAAAAGGAGTTATGCACCATGTGCTAGAAAACACAAGTGACATGGTTCCTTTGCATGGACTAGACTCTCAAACAAATAGATTGTTAGGAACAAGAATGTGAGATATTAGGTATGATGAGAGCTATGAAATGTTACTCATGAGGAGATGCAGTACTCCTAGATATTTTAAGGGATTTGGGATGCATGAATCCTACCCCCAGTGAGGCATACATAGTCATAACTGAATATCAAAGCATAAATGCACTAGCAAACTATGACAAGCAGATCATACCACAAAAGACACATATTTCACTAGATACTCACCATAACAAACCAAGATATAAGAGATTGAGGCTGTCGCGATAAGGACATAGTAAAACACAAGATAAAATCAACAAAAAGGCATCCTGACCAAGTGGTCATTCAGTCCAAAAGTTCTTGCCATGAACAATTTTGATGTGAAGATTGATAGAACAGCCGACACTGGAAGGATTCATCCTGATGGGCTAAAGATTGATTGATGGAAATTCGCTAGCAATTGCTTGTGAATAGAACGATCATTAGGAAAGTTAACCTGTCTGCTGATTTGATATAAAACATTTGCGATCACTGTGTCTAGAACAAAGCTCAGTTTTGTGATTTGGTAAGCTTAGTCGTGCAGGAATCATTATTGCGAAAGCAAGAGGATGGTCAAAGGACTACCTACACAAATATGGGTAGCGACACTTATTATGAAAGGTGATGCAAGCTATATAGACAAATGGCAGGAACTGATGGTTGATTTGACTACACATGGCGCCTGAAACAGGTTTTCACCATGGTACTTATCCATTGCGCCACCAGAGTGGTTTTCACATATGGACGGATTTTTCTCTTTCTCTTTTTGGTTTTTTGTTTCTTTTTTTTTTTGTTTCTTTTCAAGCTTTTGTATTTTTTATGCTTTTTTGATCTTTTCTAATTTTTTTGCTTTTTGAATATTTTGAATGCTTTTGAAATTTTCTGCTTTTTTGATGTTTTTGGATTTTCTAAAAAATTTCTACTGTACAATGGACTACTGACTGATCAAGCGTAGAAGCGCTTGAGATGTACAATATTTATAGGATCAGGGAGTGGATCTCCCTCTGGAGACACAATCTGATAGGCGCCTAAACCATACTTTACTGTAACAATGAAGGGGCCCAACCAATTAGGTTCAAACTTCCCTTTCTTCTCTCAGTTCTGGAGGTTCTTCATGTTATGCTACAGGACAAGATCACCAACCTCAAAATGATGAGGTTTGATCCTTTTGTTGAACTGAAGGAAAAGGAAATTTTGATATATACGGAGGTGGTCTAGGGCATTGAGGTGTCTCTCATCAAGGAGTTCCAGCTCTTGCAAGCTGGCAACTCTATATTCTTCTTCAGACAACAGATTCTTCAGAGAGATTCTGAGGGAAGGGAGCTCAATTTTGATGGGTAGAATAGCCTCAGTACCATAAACAAGGAAAAAGGGAGTGGCTCCCATGGGTGTTTGAATGGAGGTGTGGTAAGCCCAAAGGGCAGGATTGAGGTGAAGGTGCCAATTACGGCCAGCTTCATCGACTGTCTTTTTGAGGATTTTGAGAATAGTTTTATTTGTAGCCTCAGCTTGACCGTTGCTTTGCGGAAAGTACTTGGAAGAGGTATGGTGGGTAATGCTAAATTTCCTACATAGCTTTGTGACATCCTTGTTCTTGAAAGGTCCTCCATTATCAGTAACAATGTCCTGAGGAATGCCATAGCGACAGATAAGATAGTTCAAAATAAACTTTGAAATCTATTTTCCAATAGTGTAGGTGAGAGGAACAGCTTCAACCCACTTGGTAAAGTACTCTGTAGCAGCTAGGATGTATTTATGGCCATTGGATGAATTAGGGAAAATTTGGCCAACAAGGTCGAGACCCTAGCATGAAAAGGGCCAAGGGGTGATGGTGGGTTGGAGTGATTGGGAGGGAGCGTGTATCAAATTTCCATGCTGCTGACAAGGTACACACTTCTTCACATAGTTGTAGGCATCTTGCTCCATAGTAGGCTAGTAATATCCAGCGCGTAACAACTTATTGGCTAACATAAGTCCACTAGAATGAGCCCCACAGATTCCTTGATGTACCTCCTCTAGGGACATTTGTGCTTCATCAGAATTCAGACACCTTAAAAGAGTTCCATTGAAATGCTTTCGGTAAAGGGTATCAGCGAGGATTGTGTATCGAGAAGTTCGGTGAATGAAGGTTTTACGTTGATTGGGGGTTAAAGTAAGCAGGGTATGTCCATCAGGCAAGTAGGAATACACTTCTTGGTACCACGGGGAATTGGGATCAGCAATTGCACACACCATTTTAGAATTCGGCTTGTCATAGGTAGGGACCGTAAGATTCTCAACAAGGAACTCACACCGTGCGTTGTGTTCTGGCATAGTGATCAGAGACGCAATTGTTGCCATAGCATTTGCTGCTTTGTTGTTTCTACGAGGAATCTATTGAAATGTTAGTTCAGTAAAATGTGTCTTGAGATCTTCAACTGCACGATGATAGGGAAGCAACTTGTCATCCTTCATTTGATATTCATCCATAACATGTTTGATAACCAATTGTGAATCACCAAGCACCAATAGAGTGAGAATCTACCATTGTATGGCCTCTCAAAGTCCAATTACAAGGGCTTCTGGTGCAGAGTACCCTAGGGTTTTAGCTCCAAGCCCTAGTAATTTGCAGAGTGATCAAAGGAGCAGATCACAGTTAGCAGCTAGTTCAATTTTGGTTAGCAGTTTCCCCAAACACTAACAGCTTCAGCTTTTAACTCCTAAAGAGTGGGCCAGTTACTTTATGCTTATTGCACAGTCGCAAAAGTGATCAGAGGTTAAGTTGAAACCGGTGTGAGAACGCGACAATAGCATATTGCATAATCGCAAAGTGATCAGCAGTCAGGTTGAAACAGTTGCGAGGATGCGATGATAGTATAGTCGCACAGTCGCAAGGCGTTGGGCAGTTAGTTTGGAAACAACGCGACGCTGCGATGACAGTTACATTATTCTATCGCGTAATCGCTGAACAATCGATGGTTAAGTTTTGAAGTGTGCGAGTGAGCGACGAGGAGGCATCGCATAGTCGCGAGGTGAACCGGCAGGTAGGCTATAAGACTCACGACGCTGTGACAAGAGGTTTCAACAATGTATCGCGTACTCACAGAGTAATGGAAAGTTAGTGTTATGAGTGTGCGAGAGCGCGACAAGCATGCATCGCAGGGTCGTAGAACAAAAGATAGCTCGTGTAGAAGTGTTGCAAGCGCGTGACTACAATGCATCGCAGGGTCGCAGATGAATCGGCAGCTCGTTAATAAGAGGTGGGAGAGTGCAACGAACAGTGCATCGCACAGTCGCACAGAAAATGTCAGCTCATTTTGAAGCGTTGTGGGTACGTGACTACAACTCATCGCACAGTCGCAAGGGAATCGGCAGTAAGGTTTTGAGTGCTGCAGGAGCACGACAGCAGTTATCGCCAAGTCGCAGGATAAAGGCATGCATAGTGATTGAGTCTCGCGACAGTGTGACTAACATTCAGAGTATGGGTTGACTTGTCAACAACGTAGAAGGAAGATGAAAAAGAGAATTCCACGGAAGAAAATAAGGTCCACGTCAACAACCATGCAGAGGATGATGAGAATGATGACAATTACAGGAAGAAGATGAAGAGCCGAGGCAGTTAGAATCTTCAGATGACAGGTAACCTAGAAACGGTTACAAATCAAGAAGAGGCTGAATATATGATCAAGGAACAAAACTTGTAACAGAGGTTGGAGAAGTTAGAGACTAAGCAGACTAGCCTAGAAGATTTGAATTTACATTGTAATTTTCAAGCTTTCAATAAAGAGATAGTTTCCTGTATTTTCTGTGTGTACTTCTTTGTGCACAGACTTCTGTAGAGTAGGATTTTGAGTTCAGTCAAGATTCATGGATGCTTTTTGACTCTTATAATCCATCCTATGGAATGTGACCATCAAGAAGCATCCTTCATGTATTTTTATTCTATTTTTGTGTCTATGTTGGAGAAGAGGCTAGTCAGAATTGTAGACAAGTCCTAGGCGAGCTAAATGGTCTGGCTAGATAACTTGTAGGAGAGAGAGATATAAGGAGAAGGTGCATGACTGACTTTATTCAGTCATGGAGAGCAAGATAAGATGAAGAGTGAAGCATTTTGGTGGGTAGGAAACCTAGGAGAGAGGGAGTACAAAAATCCTTCTGTTTAGGGTCTGTGAGTAACCCTAAGAGACTCAAGTGTGAGTCTAAAGGATCCTTAAGTGAATAGGGTCCAAGGTGATATTCCTAAGAAAGAGTAGGAGTCTAGGAGCAAGGTGACCTCCCCATCAGCTTCATATTCTACAATATTATTGGTATAAGGAAATTGTAACTTGAAATATTTAGGGATTAGATCCCCTTTTGGTGTAACAAACAAGATTCTTGCCCCTGATCCTTTCTGAGTGAAGGATCCATCAAAATACAGCTTCCACGGTGGACTTGGGGCAAGATTTAAGACTGATTCATCTGGAAAATTTGTGATTAGAGGGTGTTTACCATCAACGGGTGCTTCAGCTAACTGATCTACAATCACTTGTCCTTTAATGGCCTTTTGATCCACATAAACAATGTCAAACTCACTAAGAATCATGACCCATTTTGCTGTACGGCCAGTAAGAGCAACGTGTGCCAAGAGATACTTGAGTGGATCAATTTTAGCAACAAGATGAATTTTATGATTAAGCATATAATGTCAAATCTTTTGTGTATAGAAAACAATGGCCAAACATGATTTTTCAATTAGGGAATAATTCAACTCATAGCCAATAAGAGTTCTGCTGAGATAGTAAATTGCTCGCTCTTTGTCGGTGTCATCTAATTATGCCAAGAGGGCTCCTAACACGACCTCTGTAGCAGATATGTACAAAATCAGAGGGAAACCAGAAATAGGTGGTACCAACACTGGTGGATTAGCCAAATAATCTTTCAGTTTCTCAAATGCATTTTGACACAAACAATCCCACTGAAACTTGATATTCTTACGCAGAAGATGGGAGAATGGATGCACTTTGTCAGCCAGCTGTGACATGAATCTTTTGATTGATTGTAGTTTTCCTTGTAAACTACATAATTGCTTCAATGTTTTGGGTGGTGGCATCTCTAGGATTGCTTTCACTTTCTTTGGATCAACTTCTATTCCACGACGTGATACAATGTATCCCAACAACTTACCAGATTGTACCCAAAAGACACACTTTTTGGGATTCATCCTAAGCTTATATTTCTCCAATCACTCAAAGATGGTGGTAAGGATAGGAATATGAGATTCCCTTGTCTTGGATTTGCCTAAAAGATCATCCACATAATCTTGCATGATGACATGCAAAAGGTCATGAAAGATGGTAGTCATTGCTCGTTGATAAATGGCTCCGGCATTTTTAAGACCGAAAGGCATCACTTGATAACAAAAAGATCCCCAAGGTGTTGTAAATGTGGTTTTGTGTTGGTCTTTTGGTGCTATCCTAATTTGATTATAACCTGAGAATCCATCCATAAGTGACAACATTTCATGTCCTGCTGTCAAATCCACTATAATGTCAATATTAGGGAGTGGAAAATCATCCTTGGGACATGCAAGGTTGAGGTCTCTGAAATTAGTGTAGATATGAATGCCCCCAGTAGGCTTACCTACTGGTACAATATTAGAAACCCATTTAGGATAGTCAATTGGTCTGATTACCTCAGCATCCAGCATCTTCTAAAGCTCTACTTTGACCACCAATGCAACTTGAGGATGCATCTTGCAAAGCTTCTATTTGACAAGTTTTGCATTTGGATCTACCACAAGATGATGCATGAAAAGATCTATATCAAGCTTGGGAATGTCTTTGTATGTCCAGGAAAATTTGATTTTGTGCTTATGTAAGAATGTCATCATGTCTTTCTTTTCTTGGTCACTGAGAGAAGCTGCAATGTAAGTGATATGTGGATTTTCTTCTGTGCCGAGGTTGATTGGAATGGTATCTTCAATGATCATAGAGGACACTTCTAGCTCTGATGATATAAATGGCAAGTCAATCTCTCCCTCCTCTAGCACCTCATAAAGGTTTTCACTAGAGGAATCATCCTTTATTTTGTCTTTTTCTTCATCCTTAGGTGCCTGCAAGAGGTTTTCACCAGAGGATGTATTTTCATTTTTTCAATTTTTATTTTCTTTTCCATTTTTGTGACTGAGAGAGTTGACTTGGCTACCAAAGTAGGCTTGTTCACTATAGTGTATATGATGTTCATGTTCTCAGAGATTCTTAAGTCCAAAGAGGGCTAAAAATGCCTCATTTGAATCGCATATGTCCAAAGCTGGTGGTGAATCTTGCTAATCCCAGTCAATTAATTTAGGGTTTGTGAGGGGTAAACAAGGGGATGAAAGGTTAGCTTGGGTAATAGTGAGGACATGGTGATTTTCAGTTAGGTCATCTTCAATGTATTGGAAAGGAATTTTGAAGAACTCTTCCTCAGTGTCTGAACATGAGGTAGCTAAACAATAATCCTTAGTGAAGTTAGTCTTGGTTTCTACGGAACCCAATCCATGCTCTTTAGGATACCCATTAGCTATTATGATCTTATTTTTTCCTGTTTCATTAGCTCCAAGACCAGTACCATGATATCCCATGTTTTCAACAATAGGAGTAACTTTAGGATACTTTCCTTTGGGGAAAGTTACCGGTCGTTCTTCATCATCATTATAGAGCCAATCAAGGACACTATATTCCATGTGTTCATCTGATAAGGACCCCCAATGTTCAAAAATAGTTGACTTGCAGTGCATAAGTGCTTTATCCTTAGAAAGGGGTAATGGTGATGGTCTCCCATAAGACTTTGGAGACAAGGGGAGTTTACCAATACATAAGGCACTTTCAAATTTATACTTTCCCATGCCTTGATCTGTAAATGTTGCCTTTGCCTCGGATGAGGATGATTTATCTTTAGTAGCTTTGTCCCTAGTGACTTTTTCCTTTCCTTTGGATTCCTCAGTTGATGTTTCTGATGTCTTTTCTGACCCAGGGGTTTCTTGATTGAAGTGTCGGCCAAATTCATTCAACAGACAGTAATTAGTTTATTTTCCTTCCAATCTTTTGCAATATTGAAAGGGCTCAGGATCTCCAGGAATTGTGATTTCTCTACCGTGATGTGGGAACTTCAGACATTGATGATATGTAGAGGGTACACCTTTGATAGTGTGTATCCAGGGATGTCCTAGCAAGATATTATAAGGTAGATCTAGATCCAGTACATGGAAAATAGTTTCAATCAGGGTCGGGCCCACTTGCAAGGGTAATGTGATCAAACCCTTGCTTTCTCATTCTCTATCATAAGCCTTTATTGTAATTCTCTTATCTGCATCAATGAGGTCCTCAGAAAGACCAATGTTATGAATCATTTTCAATGTGCACAAATTTAGGCCAGATCCACCATCTATGAGGATTTGTTTGACTCCTATGGAGCAGATTTTGCCTTCTATATGGAGGGATTTATCAGTGAAAACTAGATGTTCTTGTGCGGCTAAGTTCCCTATCATGGCTTTGAACTATGCAGTGTTAATGTTCTTAGGAACATGGGATTCATTTAGAGCTTTATCAAGGACTTCTCTATGGATTGGTGATGTTGTCAAGAGCTCTAGAATGGATATCTATGCAGGTGTCTTTCATAATTGGGCCAACAAGTCAAAGTGTGAGGCAGGTCAAGCGGCAGTAGATGGTACAGCTGGTGGATTTGCAGATGTAGAAGGTTTATTTCAGCTTGAACAGTGACTATGGGTCTTTGTGCAGTAGCATTACAATCAGCAGCTTTGAGTTTTATAGTATTAACATGCGTGTCAACTTCTTCAATGTGGCCACAAAGAGAATCAAACCCAAAGATATCATTTTTATTTAAACTCCCACATGTTCGATCATGGCCTGTAATGGTATTAGTAGAATAGTCATAGGGGATTGCGTTTGATGCATTGTTTTGATTATGAGGTGGGAAAGGTTGATTATAGACTTTGAGTTTCACATTAGATGAGGACGCATTCTGACCTTCAACCTCAATTTTCCCATCCTCAATGAGGTCTTGCACAAAGTGTCAGAGCTTCATGCATTTCTTGGTATCATGTCCCTTGATGCGATGATAATCACAATACTCATTATCTCTATACCAAGTAGGTTTAGGTTGATTCTCATCAAAAGGTCGAGTATTTGGGTAAACTATCATTCCTTGGTCCACGAGTTGTTTGACGATCACATCTAAGGGCTCTACTAAAGCTGTGAATTTTTGTCACTGTTGGTTATCATTATTGTTGTTGTTATTGTTATTGTTGTAGTTGTTGCGAGGGAACAAGAATGACTGATTACGCGGTTGTTGATTATTGTGATTGTTCTGATTCTAGTTGTTGTTTTGATTATAATTGTTCTGATTAGGCTGATTCTGATTCTGATTTTGGTTGTTGTTGCGGTACTAATTTTGACTCTGATTGTTATTGCGATTGTTTTGATTGGCATTGTTGGATGCTTGAACATTTTGAACATGCTTGGCATCAGTCACTCCATCATTGACAAATCCTTTGTTCTTACTCCAAAATTTCGGTTTATCATTATTGGAAGGAGTATAATGTTTGATGCTACCTCTTTGCAAAAGGCCATCTTCAATGTCCTTTCCCTTCTTGACAAGGGCTTCAAAGGTATCAGGTGAATCCATCTTCATTTGGAAGGACATCTCAGAGATTAAATTATTCATGAAGATGTCAATTAAGTGATTATTAGGTATTTTCCATGGCATGCAATTCGCAATATGTCTCCATCATTGTAAGAAACTAGCAAAGGTTTCTCCATTCTTTTGTTTAGTATTGCATAAATCGCTGAGTGTTGCTTGATGCTCAATGTTATATGAATATTGTCCAACAAACTTCTCCACAAGGTCAGAGAAGGTAGAGATTGACCCATAAGGAAGGGCCATGAACCATTCCAAGGCTGAGCCTCCAAGACTCCTAGTGAAAAGTCTTTTTAAATAACTCTCATTATAAGCAACCTCTTGACATGCGATTTAAAACTCTTTGAGATGTTGGAGAGGACATGTCTCTCCCTTGTATTTTTCAAACTTAGGCATTTAAAAGTTTCATGGGAATGGTTGCATTGTGATAGACTTTTCAAATGGGTAGGGCCAAATCTCTTCAAAAGAAAACTCCTTCTTGCCCCCACTTTGTAAACCTTGTACAATACTTTTGAGTTGAATTGTTGGGTGAAATTTGGAGTACTTTGTGTGAGAAATGGGGATACATAACCTCCACCTCTTCCGAATTGTGTAGCTGAAAAGCCCGTGGAGGTCATACCAGTCGTAGGAGGAGGTATATATTGATAGGCTTGTGATGTATTGTTTGCGGATGTATTTTCCCTCATTGTTTGAAACAAGGAAGACAAGGGCATAGTAACTTGCCCTATGTTGTTGACATTAAAACTTGCTCCTTGAGTCATCATCCTTTGAGTGCTATTGTGCGTAGTATTGTTTGGCAAAGCACTGATGATTTGTTGGATTTGTTTAGGTGTAAATTGGGGTATTAATGTGGTTGTTGATACAGGTGCTGATATTGGTGTTGATATAGGAGGTTCATTAATAGGTCCTTTACCAGTGTCACATGATGAAGTAGCGTTTGAAGTAGAAGCCATGGTTGTTGTAGTAGTAGTGACTTTAGTGATATTTATGGTAAGGAGTGTTTCATCAAATTCAACAGGAACTATGACACCATTATGGATGAGATTCAGGAATATCTCATCTCTATTATGCAAGATGGCCTTCTCAACCATTTCCAAGTTGTAGGGGTCTCTAAGGATGTCAATCACTTGGTTGGTTCTTTCATATTGGTCCACTAATTCTATTTCTTCAACCACTTCCTCAGCTCGTACTCCACTTCCATTAAAGTATTGTGTGGCAAATGGGTTCTCTTCATGATTAGTGTTGGATGTTGTTCGCCTCATGTTTCTAGCTTGGGATCGAGTGACAACCATAAAATGGTAGAAGAATGAAAGACGAGGAGATGTAGGAGATGAAATGGAGCAAATATCTTTGATTTGATTGGATTGGATTTGATTTGATTGATTGATTGATTGGATTGGAGATTGATGATTGATTTGATTTGATTGAAGATTGATTTGATTGGATGATTGATTTAAAGGTTTTTGAGACAAAACCTAAGCATGTTAAACCTTATGAGGATACAAACACAAAGGATTTAAAGTAATACCTATTCTACTTGAAGATGGACTTGTGATCTCAAGAAAAATGGGATATCACTAAGGGATTTAAATTACTTGAGATGGACTAATGGTCTACAAGCAATGTTGTGTTTGTTTGAGGATGAAGGTTCACAATACTTCGATTAAGGTCTTTTAACTTAAGGATTTGATTTGATTTTGATCTAATGCTCCAAAGGAAGGATGATGATGGAAGAATTGGAAAAATGATCTAGAAGCTAGGTGTTATCTAATCGTATTGTTTAAGCATGACAAAATCTCTGTTGAGTGAAAACTTGGCCATGAATTTGCAAATGGTATTGTTGTAGATGATTTTGTCAAGTTTTTCACGATGTTCAATACCTTGTTTGATGGATGTGGCAATGTGTTGGAATTCTTTGGATTTACGGGTGGTTTCCTTTTGCTCTCTAAGGACTGGAGATGTAGGAAGTTTAACCTTCTTGTGCTTCTTAAAACTGGTCATGTCATGGAAAAATTAACTTTGGCCAAGTGAATGAATGATTTAGGACAAGTGGTTCCAGGGTCCTAGAGATGGTCAAATTTTGATTATCTTGGCCAATTTTTGAAGTTCACTATTTTGAAGTAGAGACGACAGTCTCAGACATAGATGACGATCTTTGCAGATGGCGATCTGCGTAGATGGTGATCTGCGCAGATGATGGATCCAAAGTGGAGATGGCCGACTGTGTCTAAGGCAGTGTGTTAAAATTCTGGGCAGATTTTTGATGTTCAGTCTGATTTTGGGTAATTTGTTCAATGAAAAGAACTGATTTTAAGAACAAGCAAACCAGAAAAGAATAGACACATGTCTCAAAATAATCCAACAAGGGACAAAGAAACCTTGAGGGATAACATCAAATGTGACATTTAAGGGATCTTGCTTCAACTTTATAACATTTTTATTGTGTATGTTCAAGTGATTCTTTTAAACCACTTATGTTTTTACTAGGTCTAGCACATTGATAGATAGTTCAAACAGTAGCTCACATAGCATGTCACCCCTAGAAGGGCGTCTGTGTTTTTGCCTTTTTCCAGGTATTGTTGTCGTGCTACAAAGATCTCTTTTGCAACACAATACCCTGGGACACGTATGATGGGAATCTTGGGGGGAGATTATTCCCTCCCCTTGCACTATAATAAATCACCATTCGGAGGTGAATTGGGTAGGCTACTACTTTATGGTTGCTAGTGAAGTTTCGTGGTGTCCCCGCAATCGGTTTGTACAGTGTGAGACACTTAAGTCTCTAGTTCAACCATGCCAGTATGCTGAGGATATTCACTCAGTATGGACTACCATTGAACATGACACGCCCAAGCTTGAAGGGATAAAGCAGACCTTTGGGTCACACCTTATTTCTATACTGGCCAAAGGGATTATCAGTTTGAGGTCGTCCTCTAAAGGGGAAGTGCTCCCTCTAGACAGGCCTCTCTAGAAGCTTGCTTAAGCTAAGCTTTCTCTTCACCCAAGATCCGTGAAGGCGAGGGGAGAGGATACGACTATAGTTTAATCAAAGTGTCACTTAATTTAAAGGGTTTTAACTAATGACAAATAGCTTGAAAGAAGTGTTGAGAAACACTTCTTCAAACACACCAAGAAGAGTTCATTTCCAAATGGAACCTAATTAAAACAATTAAGTGTTTTCTACCTAAGAAAAAGACACAATAGTGTGTTTAATCATACATGTTCAATTCATTTCCCACTCAGCAAAAAGAAAAGCTTAGAAAGTGTGTTCATTCGCCTTATGTCATTCAAAAATTGTGAGATTTATTCCTTTAAACATTCAAGATTGAGTGAGATTCATTTTTATGCAACATACATTCCAAGAAAAGTGATTTAAACATACAAGTTCATTTTAATATCTCTCAGAAAATTAATCATAGAACCTGCATGAACTGGTTAGTAGTTTTGAATCTCAAATGTGTTAAAAAACATAAAACTCAAAAAAATAGGTGCAAATGGTATATTATCTCAGATGGTGATCTGCGCAGACGATGATCTACGTAGACGGCGATCTGCGTAGATGGTGATCTGTGAAAATGGCAGAATACCTGCGCAGACAACAGAAAATAGACAGTTAGATTTTTATAAAAAATAAACAGACCTATCAAAACTGAGAAATAGTGTTTTTATCAAATTTGTCAGCATTTAACTCTTAAAAAGTTTATCTCTGTCAGAAACCAGAGAGTTAAAAATACTAAAAATTAATAAAAAATAGTTTGAAACCACAGTTTAATAAATCATTTTCAGACAGGCGGAGATGGCGAAGATGCTGCGCAGATGACCAAGTTTTGCATACGACCGAGTTGCAGAGACGGCGGGCTGCGGAGATGGCGACTCTAGAGCGGAGACTGGTCTGCGTTAGAATTCTCTGAACTGCGAAAAATCTACAAAAAATGTTAGAAAATAAGGGACGTGGGTCCCACCGGGCGTGCCAAAATGTATATGCTAAAAACCTACCTGTTAAGAGCACACTCAGACATGCAAACATTAGATATATAAATCATTTAAACTACACTAACATGTCTAAAAGCATACTCTAAAATAACAATGGCTTCCATCATAACCTCCGATGAGCTGAACAAGGGCACCCATTGCCTTGTTGATTTGCTTTGAGAGATGTTATGTGGGTGTGCTCTCCCAACACAATATCAAAATCCCACTATGATAACAATGCAAGCTAAGAGAGTGAAGAACTCAAGAACAAGTATGAGGAACTTGTCTCAAGCCATCACAATGATGAAAATGCAAGCTTTAAACTAGGATGCTAATGCAAGATT
>MU223940.1:761244-772465 GCA_018584345.1 Thuja plicata | reverse complement strand
AATGGTCCAGCTTCTCACTGAATATCGAGATGTCATAGCATGGAGTTATGAAGAATTAAAGACATATGACACCTCAGTCATAGTGCACAACATCCCTTTGAAGCCAGATTCTAAGCCTTTTAGACAATAACAAAGACCCATGAATCCCACTATGGAGCCCTTAATCCAAAAGGAAGTCCAAAAGATGCTCGATGCCAGGATCATCTTCCCGATTCAACATTGTACATGGGTTGCAAACCTAGTACCTGTGAGAAAGAAGACTGGAGAAATCAAGCTATGCGTAGACTTCTGGAACCTCAACAAGTCCTCTCAAAAGGATAATTATCCACTCCCATCTCTAGACAAAGTGTTGCAGAAGGTTAATGGATCTCAAATTATGTAATTCCTAGATGGCTACTCTAGGTACAATCACGTGATGGTACAGGAAGAGGATAGGCAGAAAACAACATTCACCACTAAATGGGGAACTTTCACCTACCGACGGATGCCTTTCGAGCTGATTAATGCTGGAGCCACCTTTCAGAGAGAAATGGACATAGCTTTCAAAGGATTAGTTGGGAGGTGCAGGTGCATTATCATTTACATGGATGATCTCACAGTCTACTCAAAACTAAGAACTGACCACATAAATGACCTCAGGAAATGCCTTCAGAGGTGCATAGAAATTGGGATCTCCCTCAATACCAAGAAATGTGTGTTTGGGGTAATTGAAGGGAAGTTCTTGGGACATATCATCTCTGAAAAGGGGTATCCATTGACCTTGAAAGGGTGGAGGCAATTCTAAAGTTCACACCGCCTCATAGCCGCAAGGAACTAAAATCTGTCTTCGGGAAGATCAACTTCATCAAAAAATTCATCAGTGGCTTTGCAGAAATAGTAAAACCATTGAAAAACATGCTCAAGAAAGATGCCAAGATTGAATGGACTCTCCTAGCCAAGAAGTCTTTTGAAGAGATTAAGAATGCTATTGCCACAAAACCAGTCCTAGCCAGTCCTGACTACACCATCCCTTTCAAATTTTACTCTTTTACATCAGAACACTCATGCACGGGCATCCTCACGCAAAAGAAGAATAGTGAAGATGAAAGGCCCATTCCCTTCATGAGCTTCCCTTTCAAAGATGCTAAGCTCAGATACCCAAACCTGGATAAGCAGGAATTTTCTCTCGTCAAGGTGATGAAGAAATTTCGACATTATATTTTAAGGAGTAAAGTCATTGGGATAGTTCTAGACGCAGCAGTTAAAACCCTCCTGATGCAGAATGAGCTAGGAGAACAGAGAGGAAAATGGATGGAAATCCTCTAAGAGTTTGACCTAGAGATCCAACTGATGAAGTTGGTAAGAGGCCAGGGCCTGATGAAGCTGATCTCTAAGTTTGAAGAAGGTCTGGTCTGCCAGACATACACTGATCAAGGTGTGATCACTAATGTATGGTACAAAGACATAGTGTACTATTTGTTACAGAATTTCTGCCCTAAAGAAATGAATGGTTCCCAGAGAAGAGCTTTAAAGATCAAAAGCAACTCTTACATGCTAAAAGGTGGACAACTGTACAAACACAATTATGAGGGTTTGTACTTAAGATGCTTGGATAGACTGGAGGTGAAACAAATCTTGGTGGACTTTCATGACAAATACAGAGTGGGACATGGATCGGCAGAGGCCACTGCTCACCAAATCCAAAGGGCAAGATATTTTTTGCCTACAATATATAAAGATACTAGCAAGCATGTGAGATCTTGCCATACTTACCAAACTAGCGCAACTCGAGAGAGAAACCCAGCGATGCCCCTACAACCAGTCTACGAGGTATGCATGTTTTCCCAATGGAGTTTATATTGTTTTGGAGTGATTAACCCCCCTTCATCTGCAGGACATAAGTTTATTTTGACAGCCACCGACTATTGCACATGTTGGACAGAAACACAAGCACTGAAGAATTGTACTACAGAGGTCGTGACCAAATTCATGGAGGAGCACATCATAACTAGGTTTGGGATGCCATTCTATCTGGTATGTGACAATGCTCCCTCTTTCTCCTCAACCTCACTCACACAATGGGCCTTCGAAAACTAGGTAATTCTCAAATTATCTTCAAATTACTATCTGTAAGGCAATGGCATAGAAGAGTCTACAAACAAAAATCTAACAATAGTGATCAAACACCTCCTAGATGACAACCCCAGGGACTGGAACACGTAGTTGAAATATGCTTTGTGGACTGATCACATAAGGATCAAGAATGCTGTAGGGACGTCTCCATATCAACTAGTCTATGGCTTGCAACCAGTCTTTCCTATGAACCTAAAGATCCCAATTCTGAGATTCATGGACCAATATGTAGGGGAGGAAGATCAGGTACAAGTCAGACTCATGAATCTCCTGAACCTAGAGGAGAAATGAACTTTAGCCCTGGAACATGTATCAAAGCATCAGGCTTTAGTCAAAAGGTGGTTCGACAAGAGAGCTACCATCAAGGCCTTTAGGATCTCTGACCTTGTCCTCATGTGGGATACGGTGAAAGAAAATCTAGGCAGCCACGCCAAGTTCCAAATATCAGAGATCCTGGGGGAGAAAACTTTTAGGATCAACACATTGGATGGAGAGTTGACCCCGTTGCCCATCAATGGGCAATTCCTCAAACATTACTTTGGATCCGAAGCGGGACCTATTAGAATAGTCCCAAAGGATAACTGAGAGGGGGGTGAATCATTTATCAATAACTTTAGTTCTTTAACTTCATAATAGAATAAAGTAAATGCTTAATCAGATAACACAGTACACAACACACAATTTGATTACAGGGAAACCAAATGGTAAAAACCCCGGTGGGAATTAGCACCCACAATGAACTATACTTGTTTATAGTAATCCCTTTTAGAATATATCTCAACCCTGTTAGGAGTTTTAATTTACAATGCAATAAGTATAGTGACCTGGTTAAGGGTCAGACCCTATTAGGAGTCTTTTACAAATAACCCTGTTAGGGGTGGTGGACTCACTGTCCAAAATCTCACTACTTGATGGTGAAGGCTACAACCTTCTGTATAACAGATATGCACTATATCTGATGATGAACTGTAGAGTAGACCTTCTATCTTGATCAGTTCCAGTGTATTGCAATCTTTCACTTCTTCTTCACATAGACTCTTGATGAAGGAACCAACTCTGATAATCTGCTCTGTACATCTTTCTTCTCTTTTCGTATTATTCACACTTAGAGTGTCACCTTTGACTTGCTATAAGTATCTTCCTCAAAGTATGAGATCATGGGACCTATAAGACAACTCTTCATAACATCCTTGTCAGCTCTACCAAGCACAAAAGAATAATTACAATAGCGCAAGTATAAACTGAATAGACGTGACGCTTCACTAAGTCAGCCTCACCAATTTAACTCTAACTTTGTAATCTTCTTGAAACACGTTTGGCACCTTTGGATTAATATAATCAACTCATAACTAATCATGAATATACACATGCATATACAGAAGATAGGTGAAACTCAAGAAACACGTGATATACATCGGCCCTAAACAGTTACACTTCTAGAACTGTAACTGCCAATAACAGAATTACATAACTTTATAGAAACATCATATTTGGATCTGTGTGTATGAACATAACATAATAAACATGTCAACAACATGTATCTATCCACACAATTCTTCATATCATCATTCTGATAAGTATATACAGGATTACTACTGTGTATTATATGTTGTCATCAATGACAAACATACAATCAATTAACTTCTCAAAATCAAATCTCCAACAATCTCCCCCTTTGACATTGATGGCAACATATGATATCAAAAACATCCTCTGTTCATGGTGTCCTCTTTCTTTTACAATCTTTTCAATATCCTCATCAAAGATTTCTCAAAACTACTGTAGTTCCTCTTTCTATGTTTTTGTTCCATGTATATACTCCCCCAGAGTATATGCTCCCCCTTAGTACATACTCCCCCTTACTATATACTCCCCCTTTGACATCAATGGAAAAGGGCGCCATAGATCTTTAGGTACAGGCACTACTCTAGAATTAGAGTAGTCAACCATTCATCAGTCACTTAATGACTGGTGTCTTTGTTGCTTCTTCTAAATAGAATTAGGAGAGAGAATTACTCCCAACTTCTCCCTGAGATACTCAAAAGTATCCTTTGATAAAGGCTTTGTGAAGATATCTACCAACTGTTCTTTGGTGTTCGCATAGTCCAATTTAACTTCTTTGTCTACAACCTTTTCTATTAAGAAATGGTACTTGATCTCTATGTGTTTTGTCTTTGCATGAATCACAGGGTTCTTAGACATGTTGATAGTGCTAGTATTATCACAATGAATAACAATAGGATAATCAACTTGAATGCCAAAGTCTTTAACCATCTTCTTGATCCAAACCATGGTTGAACAATTTAGTGTTGCTGCAACATATTCAGCTTCTGCTATTGACTAAGAAATACAGTTTTGCTTCTTTCTTATCCAAGAAACCAACCTGTCTCTAAGGAATACTGCTCCTCCTAAAGTGCTCTTCCTATCATCAATACAACCTGCCCAATTTGCATCTGTATACACATGAATCTTTACATTCTCTGATTTAGGATACCATAAACCATAGTCTATAGTGCCCTTTAGATATCTGAATATCCTCTTGATTGCCATTAGGTGACTATGCTTGGGTTCAGCTACAAATCTTCCAACAATGCCAACTGTATTAGATATGTCAGGTCTAGATCAAGTTAGATAAATGAGTTTACCAATCATAGATTTATACAATGTTTTATCAACTGCTATGGAGTCATCATCCTTTGAAAGCTTGCTTCCTGTTATCATGGGAGTGCATACTAGCTTATGCTCCTCCATCTGGAAGGTCTTCAATATTTCCTTCACATATTTTGACTGATTAATAAATATACCTTTATCTGTTTGTTTTACATTCAGTCCCAAAAAGTATTTTATATGACCAATCATACTCATTTCAAATTCATTCTACATTTCTTTTGCAAATGTTGTACTGAGCTTGTCATTACCTCCAAAGATAATGTCATAAAAAAATATGGCAACTAATAGTAATCCATTAGGTGTCTCCCTTGTGAATAGGTTATAATCTGCTGCTCCTTTCTTGAATCCAATCTTGGTAAGATAACCATCAAGTCTCTCATACCAAGCTCTTGGGGCCTATTTAAGACCATAGAGTGCTTTCTTGAATTTGCATACCATGTCTGGTTCATCTGAAAGACTAAATCCTTCAGGCTATTCAATGTACAATTTAATGGCTTCCAGTCTGCTCACAGGGGCAAATGTATTAGTGTAGTCTATTCCTTCTCTCTGCGCATATCCCTTGCATACCAATCTTGCTTTTTTTCTTACTACTGTACCATCTTCAGTCATCTTGTTTTTGAATACCCACTTTCTTCCAATCACATTTTTGTCATTGGGTCTAGGGACCAATTTCCATGTATCATTTTTAATTATCTGATCTAATTCTTCTTTCATTGCATTCTTCCAATCAGAATAATTACAGGCATCTTCAACACTTAAAGGTTCAATCTGTGAAATTAAACATACCTCTTCATCCATTGCTAGTCCTTTTGCTTTAGATCTGGTCAAAATACTACTGCTCTGATCTCCAATGATGTCATCTTTAGAGTGGTATCTAGATGTGAATTTTGGAACATTAGGTGTGTCTTCTTCTTCTGTAATATATGATTCTTCTCTTCTTGATTCAGGGTCATTGCATGAGACATCAATGCAATCAAACATTTCTTCAATAATAGTATCTTTGCTGCTAGGTCTGGGTTCATCTTTAATCATAGGTGCATATTCATAGTACCTCTCTTGAACCATAAACTTTTCATCTATCTTAACATGCGTGCTTTCAATTATCTTCTTTAATCTCAAATTGAAACATCTATATACTTTTATTTTAGTAGAATAACCAAGGAAAATATCTTCATCACTTATGGCATCAAACTTACCAACACCATAATCTCTCTTGATGTAGCACTTGCTACCAAAGATTCTAAAATACTTTACTGTAGGTACATTGCCAAACCAAAGTTCATAGGATGTCTTATCTACGCCTGGCCTCAATTGAGTTCTGTTGATAGTATATACTGCTGTATTCACTGCATCTCTCCAATAGGTGTGCACAACTTTTCCTTCAATCATCATAGTGTGTGCTGTATCAAGTATGATCCTATTCCTCCTTTCTTTAATCCCATTCTGCTGAGGGGTTCTAGGTGCACTCAACTATCTTTTAATACCATGTTCTTCACAATAATCATAAAACTGATCAGAGGTGAACTCTCCTCCTCTATCTGATCTCAGACATTTTAGTTTCAATCCGGATTCATTCTCAACTTTAGGCATGAAAATAAGGCATCTAGCTCACACTTATTTCTTTTGTACATTATATTGGAAGGAAGATGATCCACTAGGCCTCAAGAAGTACGAAGCACCAGGTGCATGCAATGATGCTTTGTTGTGGGGGACTATGACTCTAAAATTATGGATGGAAGATGCAAGATCGGGGGCCAAAAGGAGTGAATTGGTGTTTTTCCGTGTATAAGGATCTACTATGAACAAATAGACAAATTCTAGGAAAGGTCTCGTAATAAAATATCATAACTGACATGTAATCCAAATTTGAGGCTGAGCGAGGGACTAGAGCTTCTTGGACAACCTACTCCTAGGACCAGGGTGCCCTACTTGATCTACTCATGATTGTTTCAATTCTGACAAGTTGTAGACTTTAGCTCTTCAACTAATGTACTTGTATATTTTCCTATGTATCTATTAATTGTACCTACACACAAAAAAAAAGAGAAAATATTGTGTAGAAATGGGTTTATCTAGGTTAAACCTTGGTTTAGGAATTAAAATTGAGCTTAAATATAATTTTAGGAATTAAACTTGATTTTAAATTTAATTGAAGACATTTTGAAGTATATTAGAGGCTAGATCTAAAAATAGAGTGCTTATACCTTCATAAACCTTCTTGAGCTCATGAATGTTTTTTAAGTTGACATGATGTTGACTTTAGGATAGGAAGATCATGGATGGCTACACAAAATTATTAGATATGAAAATACTCCTTGTCTTCAATATCATGATGCTTTATCTCTTGCCTTAGGACTTCAAAATGTGAAATTATAGTTGAGAGATTGATTTGGAATTGAGTTATTATCAATGAGGGAGGGTAGCTTGATTATATATTTCCCAACCATTTCAGGGTGTAGAACTCAATGAATGCCAATGTGGGTTTTAAGTTCCTACTAGAATGAAGAAATTATTAAGAGGGTTCAATTTGGGCCCAATCATTGGGGAATGAGGCACTTTGATTGATCCGTTTCCAGGAACGGGGTGCTTTGATTGGCTCGTTTCTAGTAATGAGGCGCCCAAGGTGCCTTATTCCCTCCAATTTGGCCTCAAATTGGGACCTAAGGTCCTATTTAGAAAAATGAAGTTGGAGTTAAATACAAAATTAGGTAGGATCAAGAATATTGGATACAAAATGTTCGAAACACTAAATAGGGCCCAACTAAGAAAGAAATTGCATAGGGATGAAATTTACAATGCTACAAATTGATGAAGCATTTGAAGTGCTTAAAAGTACATGATGTGCTCTATCACCTTGTAACCTACTATGCCAGTTATTGATATTTTTAGGCCATTTCAAAGCCTCTAAAGCCTTCAAAATTAAATTCATAAAATTTCTTTGACAAACTTTTAAAAAAACTTTAATATCTTCAAAACTGGATAGGATCTTGCAATGAAATTTTATTGGCATCCTTATCTAGGCAATCCAAACCTTTGGCGAAAGATTAGGGAAAATTTGTGCTCAAATGTAAACCTACTAAAAGTAGTAACCATATGTAAATGAAATGTTGAGACACATTTTCATAATAGAAAACCCCTATATAGCCACAACCACATATTCTTTCTCTATTTTGCAGGTTTAGCTATAGGCCCCAACAAAGATGGAAGACGAAAAAATATTCAGGACATAGATACATAGATCCACTCCACAATTCATCTTAGAACACCTAGTCAAGGGTGTTTTGGGTGCCATTTACCTCCAAAATTAGGCTGACATTTTGCAGAGGCATAGTGCAATGTATCAGGAGCCCATATCCAGAAATTGTACAAACATTCATAAATTTGGACAAGGACACCTTGAACTAATAGGGAATTCCTAGTTTTAGCCCATCTTTCAAATTCAAGCACACCACACAATCCTCTTTCTATTTTTGTACATACTTTGTAGTTTATATTTTCTATATCAGATAGTATTATTTATTTATGCTTAGATCTCAATTGTCCAATCTTTCAAATCACTCAAGAAACATTTTTGCATAACAAAGGATTAGAATCCCTAAGACATTGATTGAATCTCCTCAATAAGAGTTAGTCAATCATATCCACCTCTTGGTGGCTTCATTTTCCAATGTTTAGATGAAGGATGGTCTTGACCCTAAACTTTCGTATTCTCTTTTTCACCTCTAAACAAAGGGATATTGTGCAAATTTTGAATTTCTCATATCTTGATCAGCATGTTCTTCTAGGTCTCTCCTTGGTAGCACAAAGGTGTATAGTTAACAATTTTGGTGAAGTTGTATTTGTGTGGGCTGACAATATTGTTTCCTTCACTTGCAATGTGATGTTGATCATTTGGATCTTCTTTGGTGGATAAGTTAGGAGTTTCTTGGGCTTGGTTATGCTTTGGGTTGTTGATCTACATTTTATTATATTTCATGATCCATGTGTTTGAGGTCGAATAGTAAAGTTTTATATTATTTTTATTAACATCTATCTTGAGTTGTAGCCCGAAAATAATGTTGTAATACTTGTTCATATATTGTGATGATTACTCTCACTAAGTTTTTTTTTCCTTTTTGAGTTTTCCACATAAAATATGGTGGCCTTATGTGAGATGTTGTGGCGTCTGTTTTTCTTTTAGCTCTTCTATTTGAGAAATATGATTTAATTCTTGATTTGCAAAGGGAATTGTTTGAGTTTAAGTAAATACTAATTGAACCCCTCTCATTATTCCATTGTGTCTAACATCAATAAATAAGTATATGAGGAAAAAGAGTTTAAAAATTATAAGTTATACTCACCTTTTATTTAATTTTGAACTTATATGGACAATGGTTTGAAAACATGGAATATGTTAGAGGCTCCATTGCGAGTGAGAAATATCTATCAAAGGAATACGATGACCATCAAAAATCATAGAATAATCTATGAATTAATGACTCTATCTAGACCAATCTAACAATTGTTCAATACCAATGATAATAATTCTAGTTATGACCCACATTGTGATAAAAAATAGTTGAATAATCACACATATAATATCACACTGCCATTATCTAGCTATCTAAAATAAAGGAAAATTTATATCTTTATCATATGCAATCTCAAATAAATTAAATTACCAAAACATAGACCGAACGGTGGTAGGTAATGGACCTCAATGATCCATTATCACAAAAATAATCTCTCAACAACATTATTGAAAGCGTAAATATTTATAATTCCAAAGGTTAAGAGGATCCCTATCACATGGTTAGTTAGGTTAGATCCATTGATAACATTCTATTTTTCACCTAAGAGAGAGACAAGTTACAACTACTTCACAATTATAATTGTGATTGTTGTAAATTATAGAGCTGAGTAGCCAAATAATATGACAAGAACCAAAATCTAAAAAATAGAAATCCTAATTTCTTTTAAATTAAGAACATCTAAAGTTAATTTATTTTGATGAAAACATCTCACTAAATATATCCTTGTAGGGTGAGTAGCACCTCAAATATTATAGGAGAACACATTTTATTTGCAAGAATCAGGAAAAACTCATTAATATTTGACTCCTAGAAAGAAAAATAATGATTTTGCAAAAATATTTTGATGAAAAAGTACCCAAATAGATGATTGGAATCACAATTCTCCTCTTTTCTACAATATAAATGTCCTTCTCCAACTTCCTAGGTAGACTACAAGAATCTCATAGATAATTATGAGGGGGAAATGCACAAGAGCTTTTGATTGAGAGGATGTAACAAATGCTAGTTGTGGAATTTGATGGCATCGTTAATTTGTAGGTTAAGTGAATAATTGTATGGTGTAACATAGCCACCTAGGATGTGGCCGAGAATTTTGATTCCTATGTTTTAAAATTGAGATTTGCAAGTTCAAAATCATATCACTATGTGTATATGATGTAGAATAACTATCATTTCCTTGTTATAATTTTGTAGGTGGATGATATGTTGATATTTGATAATACTAAGATGATGATTAGGGATCCAAATTCACAACTTTAATTATAATTATATATAAATAAATTGGGTTTTGTTAAGCTTAACTTAGGTATAAAGTTTTAGAATAACTAAGGGGGGGGGGTGAATTAGTGGCCTCAAAAATTAATCCAATAAACCAACCAAAAATTTATATCTCAAATATAAAACCTCTAGTTATCTCCAGTCCTACAAGATGATTTCTTTTAAACAATCTTATCAAATAACTACTTCTCGGAGCTCACTGTTAATCCTTATTCTTAAGCTTTACCGAATAGCAGTCTTAGTCTTTACCAAAATACAGTAAATGACTTAGTGTTTACCAATCAATCCTATTTTAGTAATGTGTAAATAAAAACATCAAAGAAATGAGCCATATACACATTTGACACATGGATTTATAACGTGGAAACACAATTAAGGGAAAAACAACTTGGGACCGGTAACCCAAAATTTTCACTCTTCTGAAGTGAGCTCGGTGAAGAGCCAAACCTGTTAAAGGTTAAAAACACACTGTTAAGTGCGACCTTGTTAGAGGATTTATCACTAGTAGTTAATCACTTGACCTCCGCATTCACTATGTTTTTCAACATGAAAAACCTTTTGATACTCCTTGGTATGTATCTCAATATATAAAAGATGGTTAGATCCTGCTCAGTTAAGAGACTTTATGTTGGAAAGTTGACTCTCAGGGAGTATATGGTGTAGGATTTCACAAATGTGCAAATCCACAGCAAACCAAGATCACTTGCAAGCAAAATACCAGAAGCTGTAGAACAACCTGTGAGAGAGAGAGAGAGCTAGGGTTTTGAGAATCTCAGCGGAGTGAGAGTAAAAATGTATTTCTCAAAAGAATGAACAATAATTACAAAAAAGCGGCTTATAAGGTGAGAAACCCTAAAGCCAGAGAAAGC